>CAEGAF010117118.1:0-52438 GCA_903067075.1 Micropoecilia bifurca
TAACGTGATACGTAACACGTTAAAACGTGATAGTATCACGTTAAAACGTGATACGTAACACGTTAAAACGTGATACTATCACGTTTTAACGTGATATGTATCACGTTTTAACAAGATACATATCATGTTATAAGGTGATAGCGCTGGAATTTTTTTTTCCTGCGTGACAGCAATGCGCTTCCGTACAATTGACCTTACAGTCTTGATGTAGGAGAATTTTCTTGTCTGTTGTCTTAGCTCATAAGAAAAAAGATAACTCACAAAATGTCTCAGGTCAGGTAGCGCATTGAGTTTCACAACCTTTACAATGATAACAGTTTGTTGAAGGTTTGCTCTACTTCCGCATAGGGGCAGAGATGGCGTCACGGCATTTCCGTGAAACCTACGTGATTACGTATTGTACACTCTCCATATTTTGATTTAAAATATATCCAAGATGGCCGAATCTCTTCGAAGTGCGGTTTCAAAAGTGGGACAGTTGCAACATGTACAGAGCTTTAATTACAATAAAAGGATGAAAAACCTCCAACATGGTGAAACAATTGACCGCACAGATCGCAACAGACTGGCACTAACGTGAAACGTTTGATTCGTTGCTTAGCAACGGCCGTGACTCACGAGGGGGCGGAGCTTCGATCACAGCATCGTCTGGCATGAATGTCCCAGGTAACGTTAAACTTCCAAATTCTGTTTTTTGTATCAATGTTAATGCCATATTGTATGAATGATATCCAGTTCATATTAACATTTATTCAGTGATATTCAGTAAATTAGAATACGGGTTCCAATGATGATTAAAAGTACCTTTTTAAAAATACCTTTCAGCAGGTATTACGCATATTTTTCATTAGACCCGCACTTATGAATTAAGAGAGCTAAGTTTAGTTCCCATTGTTAAAACTTAATTACAGTTCCCCACCTAAACACTCTGCTCAAATTATCATTACGAACTAGTTTTAATTTTCCTATGAATCTTGTAATGAAATATAGTCTTCAGTAATATATAAATGATGACATCATGCATCAGTTAGCATAATAATTATGTCATTTGTCTTTGCCAACATGTTCAATTATTTTCTGTTCTCTTTTCTCTCACAAAAAGTGGTTGAACTATCCCAAAAACTGCTCACTGTTTTGAAACTGTTGGCTTTCAAAAATAAAAACGAATGTGAAATTTTCAATAAAAAGTTAAATGTTAAGTCAACGTTTTGAAATGTGGCCACCCTTGAAGTCCTATTCGGTTGGTGTTCTTTCATAAAACCCATGTTCTGTTTAAACATCAGTATGCAGTGAAAAGTGACTGAACGCATTAAATTACAACTTAATTTCTCCTTTTGTCACTGCGGGGGTAAAATTTCACTCCCTGTCAGCTTCAGACTCCTGTCTAATAGCACCAGAAGCTATAGTGCTATGAAATGTATTTTTTTCTGTTATTCCTAATTTTTTTCCCCCGTCACACTTGAATATTTCAGATCAACAAATTTTTGTTTTCAGGGGAAAAAACCTACTCTAATTAGAAACAAAAACATCATAAGTTATGATGATCCTGGGCAAGAAAAATTTAGGTGTGCAAGAAAAATTTAGGTAGCATCAACTGACATCAGACATTTAGCAAAAAATTGCCCACTCTTTGTAGAATTGTTTTAATTTAACCACATTTGAAGGTTTTGGAGCACAAACAGCTTGAATAAGGTCTTGCAATCCGATTTAAGTCTAAACTTTGATAAGGCCACTCCAAAAGCTTCTTTCTGATGTTTTCAGATGTGGGTTTTAGATGATTTTTCTTTGGTAAGAGGAGACCTGGCTGAACCCTGCAGTGACCTTTTGGAGGAGTCATTGATGCAACCTTGGCGTAATGCAATAGTTTCCAGGTTCACCATTGTTTTGTATTTTCTCCCTTTGGAGATAAAAGTTCTCACTGTGGTTCATAAATGGATTTGTAACCCTTTCCAGACTGATGCATTTCAAACACATTCCTCATCTGTTCTTGAGTTTCATAAAATTGGGACAGGATTTGTTGTTTTTTGAGATCTTTAGCTGCAATTGAAGTGATTTCTTGGTTCCATAAATCAGGCAGTAGTCTTGCCTTGGGTGTGTCTAGTGAAACTGACCTCCAAAGCTTTCCAAAAATGTGTTTTATCAGTTAATTTATGATTTAAAACGGGAGGATAATTACATTTTCATAAGAAGCCAGATCAGCATTCCTTCCTTGATATATTGTATTTATGTTAGCTACATTTGTCTGATATTAAAAATGCAGTTTGACAAAAATGCATATTCTTTCAGAGAAAAACATAAATTTCTCTGATAAGCAACAGCACAGTGGCCAACTTCATTTGGACCAAAATCACAAAATTCAGCTGGTCAACTGAAGTAAGAGAAAAGAGTATCTGGTAAAACTTTATTATATGATATAACACCTGTTATAAACATGAAGGAGTCTTCATGGTTGTTTGTGACTGTTGTCATGAAGTATTATTTGGAAAATAATGACTTAATTGGCTTTCAATGCAATTTCTCATGCACTTTGCATTAAGCTGACACTTTTAATGCAACGTTTAATGCAAATTTGCAATAAGAGTGTCATTATTTACTGAAAGACACTTCATGACAACAGTCATAAACATTCATAGACTCCTTCATTGTTTATGACAGGTGTTGTATCATGTTTATGACTGTGTAGTGTCCATCACTACACTGACGGACACTACACTCCGTCAATGTAGTGACGGACTACTCTTTATTACACAGTAATAAAGAGTCATAACACTTTATTACTGAGTAGTACAGTGTTACAGTGTATCTTTACATTTTGTGCTTTTCAAAGTTGTTTGCTTTTTCACCTGTTGTCTTTCTGTTTGAGGTCTTTATATGGAAACACACAGCAAAGAACACAGAGCATTTCATTTAGAAGTAGATTTAAAAATAGCTGGTGACCCACTTTTTATAGCCCATTTTGTCTCCTTTAGTTAGCCATTGTACGAAGCTGATGGACGATTTGTTATCGGCCTCAGGGCTCCAAGTCAACCTATCCGTATCACATGTGGGGCTCAGATGGCCGTGTTGCCCATTTTACTTAACTCTTCCTCCAATGGGCATTCCCTTTTGCCATTCACAGCACTTAAAACCAATCAGTGTATTAGGGACTGCAGCTCATTAGCCTTGTAAGACCTGATTAAATCCAGCCACTGTTATCTGTAAGAGTGGTTCTCCTATATAGGTCAGTGTGTGCCTAGTTGTTTTTGCCCAGTTTTGTCAAAGTGCTGTCTCACTGGAAAAAGCAGCGGCAGCCAGAGAACTGCAGGGCTACAAGTGGGGCACAGAGGGAGGCTTTCAGCTCCCTCTCTCTCGCCGCCTCCCCTCCTCTCTTCTCCTTGTCTATCATCATCCACACCAGAGTGGTTCTTTACGGCCTGGCCTTCAGTGAAATGGTCCATTGTGTTTCAGTCTATCAGTTTCCTAACTGCTGTCCACACAGAAGTAACAGTGCTTTACAATTCAGCACATTACGGCTCTTTAGTCTGCTTTATGTTGTGATTTTGCTCCTTGGGATGCTTTAAGGCTGTGAAGTCTGTCTTGTCTTCCCTGATCACCATTTGCTTTTATCAAAGACTGAATAACAAATGGCTCCAAATCCTCCCTCTGGGCTATTTTCCCCATAAAGCATGCATGTCCAGGGGGTGAAACACCATGCAGTATTATTTTCCCTCTCAACCACTAATCACTCCTAAATCAGATGCCTTCAGCAATTTCACGGGGCCATAGTGCTGCCACTTATAAACCTGGAGGCAAATCGCCATGAGGGATAAAAAGCAGTTGGAGTCTGTCACAAATTTGGAGCACCATATGCTTTACAAAAAGCTTTTTGACTGAAATGTAAGCCACAGAAAGTAAGTTGAATTAAAGGGAAGAACGGGAATTTGGACATGGCTTTCTTGTTGACAGTAATTATCATAAATTTACTGTGCTTTGTAGGAATAATATTGGAAATAGTATTCTTATTTTTCCTTTTTTATTTTCGTCATGTTAAAACCACAAAAATTGTTGGGATTTAAGGTAAGGTGATTTTATTTTTATAGCACATTTTCAGGAACAAGGTAGTTCTAAATGCTTTAGGTGAATTAAAAGGAAATGCAAACAAAACAACAAATCAAAAGCAAGAAATAAAGGTAAAATATAGGTCCCCAATATCTAATAAGAATAAGTAGTCCATACGTTATAAGCTAGGAGGGGTTTCTCTGCATTCTTGTTCTGATAAAACTAAATGTTGGTTCCATTTGTTCTGGGTTGAGTTCTAGATTTGTACAATATAAAACAAAATGTGTTTTTCTCCATGTTTGATTCTTGTTCTGGGTTGTTAAGTGGATGGTACTTTCTAAGTTTGTTCTAGATTTGTAAACTAATGGGAGTTTCTCTCCGTCTTGCTCCGATATTAAAAGAATAAAGCTAAATGTTGGTCTAAACATAGATACCCCACAGTTTTTAAAAGTAATAAACTAAACATACTAACAACAGACAGGGCAAAGAAAAGACACATGAGGAACAATAGGCAGGGAGTGTATCACCATTTTGTGTGATTTACCCACACAAAATGTCAACATTGCTAAGTGAAAAGAAAACAACACATGCTTTTCAAATTTTTTTACAAATAAAAATGGAAAAAAAAATCCTCTCTGTGCTTTTGTTTTCAGCCCATTTCGATTTACCTCAGAGCAGTGAAGAAACAGTGTCCAGAAGAGATAAGGCTCCAGAAACATTCAAAGCAGCCAATAAGCCTTTATTAAGTCATGCATTGCACAATTCTGGACTTTATGGAGAAGCAGGAAGAAGAAAATATTGGAGAAGGAAATTCAGTTTCAGAGGAAGGTGCTCTGAACCACATGCAAACTGCTAGGCAAGGTGGTAAATCAACTCTGCATTATTATGGTAGTTGTGCAGAGAAAATACGAAGGAGAGACTCATGGGAAATCCAGTTCACATCCAGACTTAAAATCACCTGAGAGAATCAGATTTTCAATTTGGCTGAGCCATTTTGGAAAGATAAATCTGTAATTAAATACATTTAATTACATTAATTACAGATTAATTACACCTTGTGTTTGTAAAATCACAAAAAATTAAAGTCGTGTACAAATTGGCATGTATCGTTTATCATTTATCGTGATAAATTTCTTATAAGAATTTTCAGTTATTGTTGTCATGATAAATTCCAAGTAATGATGCTTAAAACTTCACAAAATTGCTATTTTTACTATTTTCCTCCACTGTTTGTTCAATGAGAGTATCAATAAATAACCACAAAAAAAGAAAATATGATTAAAATACACCTACTGCCAGTAGTTTATTGATACTGCTGTTCGAAAGAGTCACATTACAAATTAACAGAATTCTCAAGATCAGCATTTCTGTGTAATGTAGCCATATAGTTACTTAAAAAGAAGTCATTTTATAGTTACTGCAATAGTACCACAAAATATTGTGATAAAACATTAAGTCAATTTCGTCCAGACCTGAATTCTCCCTTAAAACCGCATAACAGCTGAAACACTAAAATCCCAGCTGTTAGAGTTGCTTTTGAAACATAATCAAAATAATAAACATAATGTTTTGTACATCTTTGTATTTTTTGTGTGTTAGCATTATCTTTTTTGGCCATAGAGAAACAAGAGCATGATCTTCTCATGTGTCCCTCAGACAAAGAGCAGTTCTGCAATAAAACAAGACATGGGATTTGAGCCAAGCAGCAGGGTGAAGAAAAGCTTGCTGCAGCTTAAGCAACAGTGAGTTGATATGCTGATGTGGTCTGGCAGTTTGTCAGAGGGGACCTGCTGTCACTCCGAATGTCTCCGGCAGCTCTCCAAACACGTACAGCAGGACACAAGAATATGCATCCTTACTCAAATAAGAAGCAGAAAATGAAAATATTGTGTCTAAATCAACTCAGAATTAATTTAAAATGTAAGAAGATCCACACCAGGGCTTGTGTTTCATCCTCTGTCTTGCGATATTGCAGTGGATGTTTTGCTGTTGTTCCCCAGTGGGCCGCTGTAATAAAGGCAAAACTCAACAGATACTTGCTGGATCTGGAGGAGGTGCAGGCAGGAGATGGGTACATCAGTCAGGTCCAGACAATAGCAGCTCTGGGGAAAGCTGGCTCGTGCTTAAGAGCAGAGAGCCTGAAGGATCCCCTTTCAGCAGATGGGGTGTGTTTGCCTGCTAGAGACAATTAGGCCAGCTTTAATCCTCCATCTGCTTTCCTTGCTTTTTTTTTTCACCGTCCCATCAGCCAGAATCTAGTCTGCTCTCAACCTCTTCAGTCCAGGTACTTTTATTTGCAGAGGAAAACGCCTTGACAGAGCGTAATAAAAACAAAATTACACCATTTTCCCTTCCTGTTGCACCCACCCACTTTCCTTCACCTGCTTCCTCTCCTTATTTCTTTCCTCTCTCCTCACCTCAAGGTGGATTGCAGGTGTTGTAGTTTTGGAATTAGAGTAATTCTATTGTGATCCATAGGCAAAAAAGTGGCGAAATCAACCTTTATTGAAGTTTCGCAAATCAGAGAAAAGTTTAACAAATCACAAACATGGTTTTAAATATTCTGCTATTAGTTGAGAATAACCCAGTTCAGGTTTGAAGTGTCTAGGTGTTGTAGTTTTTTAACTACAATTAAAGATGCGGAAGGTAGTGAATATTTAGGTGGAATCGCCCTTTAGCATTTTCCCGAATCGGAAGCTGGAATCGGAGACCAACTTCAGCTGTGTGATCTTGCACACATTTCTTGTTTCCAGTTCATTTCTCCACCGTTGTCTAGTTGTCGTTCACTTTGGTGAGATGAAAAGGAGGAAGACGTTAAGTTACGTGGCTGAACCAGCTGTGATCTGTCGTCTTAAGACCAGCGGAGCAGAAACACAGATGGGTTTAAGCGGAGGAAGCTTTGGTGATGCTCTGAAGTCTACCTGGACTCACTGACAGCATGTTTAAAGCATCAGGGCGTTTCACATGGAGTTCCACTTGGGTTGTCGTTCAGTCTCTGCACCTGATACAGTCTGAAGCATTTTAATCTAAACAAAATAGAGTTTATTTCATGGCTGATACCAGAGGGTTTTAGCTTGGTTGTTTATTTAAATGCATATTACTGAATTCATTATGATCTTATTTTTAATTCAGAGCCTACAGCACTTGTGAACAGCTGAAAAACGTAACACCAATTTACAAGAGATGTCGTCTTAAGACACCAAAAGTTCCTGAGGGTGTCAGCAGATCCTTAAAGAATCTTAAAAACTCTTCAACTCAATAAGAATCGGACAATATCTAATAGTCAATCTCACAAGGAGTATCATTTCTTCCTCAATAGCTCAAAATTTTCTTTTGTATATTTTGGTTGTCTTAAATTTCATTCATAATGGTTTTAAAGAGTCTAAGTTTCATTTTAGGGCTGTGAAACAGTTTTAAACACTGGCTCCTGTTCATATCTACAACTATCAATCTGATAATTGTGTAGATAGGTTCAAATTTAATCCTCACAACCAAACAGAATGGTCAAAATCAGTTTATGATGCTGCCTGACCAAAATAAAATAAAATATTCAGATTGCAACTTGTTTGGTGGGCACAGACAGTCTAGCATTCATTTAAGTCGACGACAGTTAGATTCTTACAGTTTTCCAGTTACCTAACTGGTGATCAAAAGGATATTTCCTGAATGAGTGGACAAATGTTTTCGAGTTATGATAATGGGTTCCAACCAAAACAGACTAAAAAGGTCTAATCGAACTGTAATTCAGCAAATTACTTCACAATTATTAAGTTTTCCTTACTAACATTTTCATTTATATTAAAGGGGTCATACACCACAATAAAGGATAACAGCTTTAATTTTTTTTGTTATGATTGTCTTTTGTTCTAACTAAAACAACCTAAAATAAAAAGGTAAATTATATTTAAGCAACATTTATTAAAAACAAAAAAATATGAATTTCAGAAGCACACATACTAGCACTTGTGCTGCTTGAATATAATATAAAATCAGACAGTGGTCCAGTTGGTCCCATCATGGTTCTGCTGTCCTCCTGCCATTATGGACTAAGAGAAAAAAGTCCCTGAAAAATACTGGTGCCGGACTGATGCCAATGTTGAACCAGGATGGTGCACTTCTGCTTCATGATGGTGGACTAAACTGGTCTGAATCCATTTGCAAGAACAGAGGAAAAGCTTTGGTGAGTGTGTGTGTCCTCAGCAAAAAGACACCATCTGCTGAAATGTTCTGCCTGTCTGGAAAAGACGTGACATTTGCTGGTTCATTTAAGCTGCCAGTCACTTTAATTCGTCTTTTACCAAGCAAACGTCTGTTGGTTACTGTTGCATGAATTAGACGGATTACATTTAACTTTGGTTGCTAAGATTAGGTGTGTAATTGAACCATATGGATGTTTTCTTGACTTATTGCCTGTGGAAGTAAGTACATAAAGGACCTCGGAGGGTTTTTCATGTGTATCCATGTTTTTTCAAGTGTATTATGCAATACTTCACATGAAGTATTGCACTTTTTGCACTTCACATTTTGCACTTTTTTATACTTCCATTTGGAACTAAATGCTTCTAAAAACAGCCTAAGCACTTAAAAAAAGCACAAAAAAATGCACCCAGCTATAAATTAGTGTCTTTTGGTGTCTATATCATCCATCATCAACTGTTACCTAGCAACACCAGTGGAGCTCCAGTACATTTCATCAGCTGGTTTTACCACGGTATGTCCTGTACAGTACAATGGCTGCTGGAAAGGACAAGTGCTTTGTTGTTGACTTACTATCCAGAAACCACTTTCTGCATTCTTGTTGGTTGTGCAGGAGGCTCTACTAATGCTTTTGAAAGATGTATGGTTGTAAATGCAGATGTAAATGTTGAGTTTGGGGGTGTGGCCAGCAACTTATTTCAATCTGGGGAGACTCAGACAGAGAAAGAAAGCGATTAAAAAGTTTATTGACAAGTAAACATTAAAGTTCTTTGGCGTTCAGGCCCCAGCTGGGGACTTTGAGCTGAAACTGGAGATAATCTTGATAAACATTCCTGATGCTGCATAGAAATGTTGTCCCCCTGGGGCCAGTACTGGTGGCGGAGGTCAAAGAAGGATGTGTGCCTGAAGAGTCGGGAGTGGAAGGTGGAGATGATTGTAGCTGGTAAGCAGAGGATCCATGGATGAAGGTCCTTTTCAACTGGAGCTTAGTCAATGATTGGCCATGATGAGGCTTGGTCCAGCGCTGATAGGCCGAGGGAGATGAGGGGGAGGCGCTGATTGATGAGGCAGGTGAGGCAAGAGTCTTCCAGACTGAATTTGCGCCTAAGCTTCATTTGGATTTAAAGTGACAAGAGACTCTAAACCATCTCATTATGAAACAATCTCAAAATCGGCTGTGCAGATCAGACTGAAGTCTCATTTTATGCCAAAAAAATGAGATTTCATTTTCAACAACAAAACTTTGTGACCATGTTTTGTGTCACCCATAGCCCTTTTCTAACTTGGAAAGAATAGGTTTTCAGTTCATACTATGTAGATCATATTCACCATTCTTATGGACCAAAAGGGAATATATTATTTTTCAACCAAAGCAGAATAAACCATACATATAGCAGCCAGAGGGAGTGAAGGCTGAAATAATCATTGTTACCAGCACTAGTCGGTCCATTGACCTCCAGCAGAGTTAAAAGGTCACAGGTAATACAGCTGCTGCCTCTCAGCTAGTCTATTGAAGATTAGCAGTCTGAGAAAGGAGGTGGAAAGCTCTTACTAAGCATTTTTGTCAATCAAATGAGTTTTCTTTTTGCCAAATACAGTGGATTTCAGCAGTCTTTAGGTTAATGCCCTTTATCTTTTTAACTTTAAATTGCACATTCACCTCAACAAAAAAGGTTTTACTTGGGCTTTAAGAAAAAAACGTATCAGTAGCTATATTTCCAAGCTTTCCTGTGGTCTGTATGAAAGTTTGTACGATCCGGCGCTCTGTCCTCCGGTGCCAGCCTTGCTCTCACAGAGCTTCACAGGAAAGCAGGTTAAAGGGTCGATGCATTACCTGCTGCAATTCTTTCAGAGAGCTTCACAGGGAGCAGCATGAAGCCAGAGGACCAGTTTTTTCTATAGGGCACTTTCAGACGAGGAAATTTGTTTTTCTGTTGTTTCATCAAATTAACTTCATCTATATAGCAGCAATTTACAATAGATGTAATTTCAAAGCTTAATTTTATATCTGAATATTTAGAACTTTGATTCAAATACAGTTCAAATCAATCAAAAATTGAAGTTAATTCCAGTTTGTAAAAACGTATCTGTCTAAAGCAAAACCAGTTGCGTCAAGTCTTCTTCTCTGAAGCAATATCTCAGTCCAGGCAAGCACATGCTGACAGTGGAAAGGAACAATTTCCTTTTAACAGGAAGAAACCTCCAGTAGACAGGATGACTGTGATTAAGAAGTACAGACATTGAATGCAGAAAATACAGAAAGAATGACTCAGGAGTACTTTTATGGGAAAGAGAAAAATAAAATTGTTTATTTTCACAATAACTGTTACTAGTCCAGGTATTGACTCAAGGAAAGAAAGACAGCTAAGTACAGAATTTCTAAGCTTTTTTAAGGAAAGAAAGAAAAAAAGAGCACAAAAATAATTCTGCAACAGAAGCTTTATCAGTGACTTCATCCAAGAATAAGACACAGCTAAACACAGAATCACCGAACTGAGAGCACTTTCTATGGAGACAAAAACAACAACTTAATGAAATCAAATGCTCTTTCAGTGATTTTGTCCATAAAATATTCATTGAGCTGGGACACTTTCTATAAGAAAGAAAACCATAGGGACCACATAGTTTATTTAAGTTGTGACTCTATTTATGACTTCACCCAGAAAAGAGCCATAGTTAAACAGATTTGGTGAGATAAGTGTACTTTCTACAGGAAAGACAAACAATAAAACACATTTAATTTCCTCAACTATGACCAATAAGGAGTCGGCTAAATACAGACATGCTAATCCAGGGGTACTTTATATTAAAAGTAAAGCAATGCCAAGTGCAGCAGAACCTTTCTTCCAGAAAACACACAATGAATTTTGTGTTATTCAAATACCTAATGTTTTGTTAAAAAAAAAATATGCTAGTCCAGTGTAACATTGCTGAAATAAATCAGAATATAACAAACATAATATACATAAAAAATTAAAAGTTTGGCAAGATTAAAAGTTGTCTGTTTTTGTCTGTTCAGATTTGACATCATTCATTCACATTTGCCAAGACTCACTCAAACTTTCATAAATTACTATTCACCATTGAACTTTGTGTCCCTATGAATATTTAGCACAAAAATCATCACTCACATAATTAAAATCTTGTTTGATCACTTTGACAACCTTTTGGCCTCCAGATAGAAAAACAAATTTAATTCTGGCACGCAGTGGTAGCCTCGGCACTCGGCGTATCCTTGCCCCCACTTGATGAAATGCATTGCGAAAAGGCCACCTCTTCACATTTGTAAAAGTCACCTTCCATTATCTTCCTCTTGTAAAGAGTCTGGTTTTCTTGGATCTCTGTAATATTATCTCTCACAAGTGTGGCAGGACCAGTGTGACATTTGCAAGCAGTAACTTCTCTTCTTTTCCCCTTCAACGCAGCGTCTCGAGGCCAATCGGATCCATCCAGCAACCCCCTGATTGGCTCAAATCGGAGCTGCAGCCATCTTTCTGGCCGAACGCCACCAGCTCTTCCTCACAAACTGTTTGTCTCATGGCAGAAAGCCAAGTTCGACTGGGTTTGGATCAAAAGCAGTGTGCTAATAATAACAGACCAATGCGACTGGTGTGCATCTCAATCCAGCTAAAGTGGGAGTATGGGTGAAATATAATGCGTCTAATAGGCATGAAGAATTGGAGTGTGTGAATTGGAGGTGTAAAACTCATGTAACAATCCTGAGAGCATACTGGAAAATCAACAGTCTGCAATCTGTTGTGGCTTTAACGGACGAGACAGAATCTCAGTTATTTATTTGCATGTCTGACATATTTACAGACAAACCAGCCATATCATATTCAAAGGAAAACTGTCAAGAAAACCAAAAGACAAAAGGCTTACTTTGAGGGAACACAAGTATTGAACATTTCAGCATGGTTCTGAGTAAGTATGTCTCTAATTAGCCTATTGACGTGAAATTCACAGCAGGCGTTAGCAGTAATCATAGTGAAACACATACAAATGCTAATCAATTTGTGTGCTACAGTGTTAAATGTTGAAGCATTTAACACAATCCAATATTTCATTTGGATTGTGTCTTTGAATGCTTTAGAAATTAAAAACAGATGCAGAATTTCCAGTAAGCATGTTGCTGCTTATTACCTTTGTCATGTCACCT
The DNA here is from genome assembly GCA_903067075.1 of Micropoecilia bifurca. Taxonomy (NCBI): domain Eukaryota; kingdom Metazoa; phylum Chordata; class Actinopteri; order Cyprinodontiformes; family Poeciliidae; genus Micropoecilia; species Micropoecilia bifurca. Next base: position 12,395 of record CAEGAF010117118.1, read on the forward strand.
ATTTACTCAAAACATATGATCAGCTTTGTTGACCAAGTCTGTGTGCAAATCAGAAATCTGAGTTCAGTTTTCAAGCGTTCTCAGTGTATAGACTATGTGTGGTTGGTTAAACATAAGTGCCAGAGTAATTTGTTTTTTAGTGTTCATGTTGAGTTTGGTCATGTTAAAGCGACTGTAGCTGCCAAACTGCATCCAGTGGGACAGCTGCTGGGAGTAAAAGTGGAGTTGTCCTTCTGGCAAAAGTAAAAAAGAATAAACTCTGCTGGCAGTAGTTAATGTAGCATGGAGAATCCGAGAGACGGTTTTTACGTGCCGTCATTCATTTTCATTCTCCCTGAGTGGGGTTGCCGCCGGAGATATCAATCTGTCTGGGAATACTTGTACTGAAGCTGTCATGTTGCCACCATGGCGGAGCGAGCAGAGGCAGGGAAAGATGGATTACTCATCCTGACGCAGGAAATTTTTTAACAGGAAAACAATTAGCAGAGTTTGGCTGAGGCAAAATTTAGCGAAAAATGTTGCTGGGCAGTAACAAGAGAATCGATTCGTAGCTCGTAAATAGTGATTATTCTTTCTCTGCAGCCCTACATCTTCAGGTGCTTGTTGGATAGAGTTATAAATAGCACATGGCAGCTCCCTGAACTGCAGACCCCCACCACTCAGCTTTATTAGGCCCATTTGGGGTGGTAATTGCTTATGCCGAAGCAGTCAACCACATCGCTGATGGATGGAAGCAAAATACAAGACAAGTCATTGACAGGAAACCTTTCAGGAGGCAACTATTTTCTCATTAATTCACACTTTGGAGGCACCGCCAAACCGAGCTTACGCCGAGTTTTACAGCATGAACATTCATAGTTTCTGAGGTATGAAGAACATCAACAACAAAGACTGCAGGATTATTCTGAACCTCTCCATGCATATTATTTTGCCTTTTGTTTTAAAATGTTTGTTTCATCCTATCCTCATTTTGCTCTTAATCTTGGTTCTTCCACACTCTGACATGTGTGGTTTTTCAACATACAGTAAGTAGATAACTACATTTTCAGATGTTATTTATCGGTATACCTTTTTAATCCCTCACTACCCGCAAACATGCATGAAATATTTTAAATACTTTTGGACAACTATGACATATGAATTAGCTGCCATGACTACTTTGTCACATTAATAACCAGATCAAATCCAAATCAAATTAAAGTTTATTTTTACAGCACATTTCAGCAGCAAGTCGATTCAAGTTGTTTTAAATAATAAAAATACAAATATGCATTTTGATGTGTATTACACATCAAAATGTTGATTAATGTTTTATTTATAATGTTTCGAATGCAACTTTACAAATCAAAAACACCATACAGGCAACAACTGAATATTCTGATGAGTGCCATCAATATGTTGGTCAACATAATTCTAAACAGGTAATTTTTATTAAAATGTTTGCCAAAAAGATCAAGAATGATGCATTTGCTTCAATTTTTTATTATTATTATTTCAATTTGCAAAGGGGCTTCTTTTCTTTTGGCTACTTGGAGGCTCCAGCCAGAAGGTTATTTCTCACTTCGCCTCCTCACCTGTCCCTCAGCTGCCCAGTGACAGGAAAAGAAAAAACCCAGTGGATTTTGAGCCTGCAGATTGGTGCTGATGGGTCGGCCGGTTGTGCTGGAGACGTGTGGAAGAGAAGGGAGTAATAGTAGCACTAGCTGGACTGCGAAACGCCTGGGAGAAGCGTGAGGGATGGATGAGGCTGCAGCGCCATGGCAACCAAAACAAAGGAGGGCGATGCGGCTGAGACTCCCCCGGTGACGCCTCCTGCTCTTTTCCTGGATTTCTCTTATCATTGGTGGCAACATGTTCACTCAGGTTGACAGCTCATTAATACTGATGGTTTCAGTTGGCTTTCTGTGCAACTTGTGCAACAAAACTAATTGTAAATATTTTTTTTCTCATTGCTGATAACTCCTACATCTGATTCAGGTTCGACTAATGAAATTCTGCATGCGTGTTTACTGGCGATAACTATTTTAGAGCTTAATATTCACTCTAGACAACATGAATGAGGAATTTATTGAAGAGTCCAGGCTTCACGCTGAGGTCGAGTTCAGCCAGAGCTCCTCCCACTGCGTCCGTGACCTCAGGGTCGCGTCCAGACAGATTCCAGTGGGAGTTTTCAAAGGGCTCTTCAAGTTCATTTCCTACGCGGCGGGAGGACTGCCTGCATTTGGAAACCTCCTGGGGAGACGCCACAAAGTGACCTCTTAGCTCTCCAGTAGATATCCTGTCTGTCAGCCAAGCTGTATTTTTGTTATTAATGTGACAGATGTATATTAATAAACCATACAGATTGCAGTTGCTGCTTCTCTACCATGGTTGCTGTTTTCCTCTTTTGCCCTTGAAACTATGTGGCCATAATTTGTAAAGTTGCAACACAACAAACAGGAGCAGCAAGGTGGGAGGATGAAATACTGATTGAATTTTGTTTCATACCCCTGGAGATACTGGGATGTGTTTGGGAAGACAACAACTTAACTGGGAATTCATACATTTTGAATTTGTAGGGTTGTTTTTGGTACCAGTACTTAGAAGAGTTTTCTAATTCGCATTTAATGTGAATCCACACTGGATCAAGAATACAGTAAAAACGTTCTGCTCTCTCATTTTCCTTTTATTTTTAAAGATTTGAATGGCTACATTTTATATATATATTTCTTATACAATGCATAGAAGAAGACCACCTAATGCCTGTTGTGCCTTCATAGCTCAGCACTGCCCCCCATCAGTGAGGCATGGTACTTTCTGTGTCACCCTGCGCATTGTCACTGCACATTTATAACCAACCAGAATGGCTAAAACTAAGCTGGTAGGTCACAGGCTGAAGGAGGATATTCACATAACTTATGTTTTGTATTATTTGGTCTATGCCCTGCGACAGACTGGCGACCTGTCCAGGGTGACCCTGCCTCTCGCCCGGAACGTCAGCTGGAGACAGGCACCAGCAACTCCCGACCCCACTAAGGGACAAGGGTGCAAGAAAATGGATGGATGGATGGATAGATGGTTTGAGGCAAACCACAAAACCAGACTTTTTCCTTGCATCTCTTCTATAAATACCAGATTTGTGTATTGCAAAGCTACACTCATTCAGCCAGTCGATTACCTCTGAGTTACCATGAGCCTCTTGGCTGCGCCTCTGGATAATGCTCTCCTTGCCCTGCCTGAAAGTTTGCTGCTGTGGTGTATGGTTTCCATTTTCGGATCATGGGTTTAATGTTGTTTTGTGAGACGTTCAAATGCCGCAATTTTGTTTCAATACCTAAATCTGATTTAAACTTCTCTCCAGCTTTATCTCTCACCTGCCGATTGTTTTCCCAGGTCCACTTTACGTGGTTTCTCGATAAAGTTCTACAGCAAAACCTCTGAGGACATCACAGAATTGCTATATTATTTTTCTCTGTGAACTGATTCCATGATTTCGAAAGGCAGTTGGTTGCACTACATTTTAGTTAAAGTGTCACAGCCAATAGGGTGAAACGCATAGCCAAGTTGGCTATAGCAAATCTCAATAAAATACATTTAGATTTGTGGTTGTACCATAAAAAAATAAACTTTGAAAAGTTCAAGGGGTAAAGATATTTTTGCAAAGCACCATTTGTGACAGATTAATCATCAATTTGAGGGAGAAATGTTTTGGAGGGACACAATATGTATTGTATGGGGTAGTGAACTGAAAGTCAAACACTTTTACAGCCTAAAGTGCTTTTAAGTTTGGGGGTTGGTGTGGCATCAAGTTCAACTCTTCATGGCTGAGGCCTCAGGACTTTCTCTATGTTGCAACGATGTTTCTAAAAGCCAAACCAATATACTATATATGTGTCAGCTGCATTTGTCATGTTGCTGTACCAGACTGGGGAAATTCTCTTTTGTAGTTTGCCATTTTTGTGGTTAACCACAACAATAGAGCATTAAGAATATCCCATAGTTTCATAGTTGGTTCATTGGGTTTTGCAGAAGGAAGGTTTGCAATTGAATTTGTTGTTGAGCTGGAAAGGTTGAGTTTCTTGTCATGCAATTGTTAGATGGAAAGGTAAATGGATTTTCACTGAAAAAAGCTGAGCTTCACAGGATTTTCCTCTGATCATCCACCTTTGATTAGTCTAAATACAGAACAGGATTAAGTTACTGCTGAGGCAGATAACTAATTCAGACTGAAACTCAAAGGGAAAGCTGGCGTTGAAAACACATGAATTAGAAGTAAATGGATGATTATTTGTATTGCACTCACTAAACATGCACATTGAAATACCAAATCTGTTAAGTCACAATGCTTATTCAGGTTGTTGAGTAGGGATGTCATGATCACGACGTCTCTTTTTCACAATTCCAGTCCAACCCATTTAAGATTATAGCTGGTGTCACTGGTTCATGTCTTGCCATATACGACTTCGCAGCCAGAAACGCAATTTGTGTGGGTTTAAAAATGAGGAAATGAAGTCAACTTTCAAGTATATGTGTCATTTTGAATGTTCCTGTTTTCAATAGTACATGTGTTTTGGAAGCAATGTGTGGATTTAACTGGGTGTAATTATCAGGAAGGCTCTCTTACGTTTGCAGTGACATCACCTTCTTGATGTGTGATGTTAGCAATGATAACAGTTTTCTTCTAATCATAAATGTTTGTAATAAATTGCACCACAAAAGGCTCTTTTTAAATGTTGCCATACAAATATTCTCCATTTTCCTGTTTTTAAAGGGATACCATTACTACCTTTGGCCGTCCCCATAAGTAACGCATCATCTGAAAGTTTGCCTCAATTCTGTAATTTTAATATAGCAACCAAAATCACAGTTGTATATTTGTAAAATATATTTCTGAGTGAGAGTTAATGACACAAAGACTGATCTGTTTAGAAATACAGATGAACTTGGAACTGAATTATTCATTGTATGGGAAAGACAGAAGCTCAGCATCCATTCGGTAAGTCAAAATCTCATCAGATTGCCTCAGAAGGAATAAACACATCCAACTCATCCGGAAGATAATGTCTAAAGTCATGCCTGGACTTGATGTTGAAAGCAGATGGAGCTCTATTATGCATTTTCCAGATGACAATATTTACACACAAATCCAAAATAGTAACTTCCGCTGTAAAACAGCCCGTCTTAAATGAAATTATATTTGGAGGATAACTATTGACATTGTTTTCAACCAGTCTGTGTAGCTTTTTTTGTAGACGTATTTTTCATGTTAAAAAAATCTTGACCAAGTTTAGAGTATGATATAAATGAAAGGAAGGAATTTCTTTAATGTTTTTCAGGACTTCACAGACAGGCAGGATTTTGTTCATCAGTGTCATCTAATCTAAATGGAAAACACATGGCTTTCTGCAACTTCGAGTTAAAATTTGTTTAAAAATTTGCCTGCAAAAATCTTGTTTCAGTGCACTTAAATTAATCTAGAGGAAATGTTGCACCAACAGCTGTGTCATCCCAGAGAACCAGGACCACACAGAATTACCCTTCATGGATCCTCAAGGCCAGAACCATGCAGGCCTGAAAGATCTACAGCTGGAGGAGAAGCCCAGCCTTGCTCTCTGCTTTTTTAAAAAGTACTCACTCTCCTTGAGCGTCTCCAGAGCGGGACAAACGCAACAAGGCAAGGCGACCCCCTCCGAAGGGTCAAGGAGAAACACAGGGACTCTTGGGGTGAGGGCGGCGGGTGTTGACTTCACAGGAGTTATCTGTCATTCACTGAAGATGTTGGCACCTTTAGCAGACACGCACATGTACGCCACGACACGCAGGAAGGAGAAACCTCCCGGCACACATTAGCGGAAAGGAAGCGAGGCCCTCGCTCCTGACACGAACTCTGCATGCCACAGAGGACCTATCACATGTCTGCGTTTCTCAAGATAACCAGATTGAAAAGCTGTCCCCAGACAAGTGCGCTCTGTCAAGGCCTCAGGGTCGTTTTTATGTCTCCCTTTTGCCGTCCGACGGAGACCCAGAAGGTCAAATCTGGAGGAGAGCTTGTTCACGGCTGTTACAGTCACTCGTGCAGCTACCAATTGGTGTGACAATGGCCGCATTATCAGTCTGCCTGTGTTTGGCTCTACGGATGTGCAACAGGCGATCTGTCTTAATATCCAATGCACACTGTCAGTGTGTTATGACCTCTCTGCAATGACGGGGTAAATTGAAATTATTAAAGCATAGCTATGGTCTGTCTGGTAATCAGATACACTTATGCTGTTTTCCAAAGTAGGCAGCCAAGCCCTCATTGGACCCTTTCAAACAGATCAACACACAATGTGTCAATACAAAGAGGACACATTTTTGTTGAATTTGACAGTTTTCTGTGCTAATAATTCAATGTAGTTATTGTGTCAAATAATTTTAACACATCAGTTTTGTTACGTTATCAGCACAGTAACCCCTGACAGGTTGCAGAGCAACAGTGAGACAGAAAAACACATTTTTCACACTTTAGGATTACTTTAAAGAAATAAATTAAATTAACAATGTGTTAAGAAATTGTTAACAATTTTAGCTCACAAATTAAGTTTAACAATTGGTTAACAAACTTAACAATTTGGACTGCGAGAAGAAGCCGGAGTACCCAAAGAGAACCTTTATTATGAACAGAGAGAACATGCAACAGTGCTACCAGCTGCACCACTGTGCGGTCACTTCAGTTGACTGTTTTTTTTCTGTAGAAAGTTCGAGAGCTGCAGACATCCAAGTGATGTGATTGAGCAATGGTTTAACACTTATTTTGCATCCAGTTGTTGAAATAAAACACATAAAGTGTAGACAACAACGCAAGATTTGTGCTCTTGATGGTAACACCGAAAACGTGTTGGAAAACAATACATTTGTTTTAACAGTGCAGTCTGTTCCTGCTCTAATCTTATTCTCTGACAGTGTTAACTTGGTTATTATGTCTCACGGGGAACATAACCCTATAAAATCTTGTGTGTTTTTCTAACAGGTTCAGACACTGCATGGACAGCATAAATTTGACTGACACTGAGAAATTAAGTTTATGTACTAGGAAAAGCAATAATATTTCTATAAAACATAAATAACATTTATTCCTAAATTCTCAAATGTGCTAAAATGAAGTGCAGATGTATAAACTCAGGTACATTACTCAGTGTTTTGAAAAAGGCCTGTCCTCTTTAAACCTCATGCTTTTAGTTTGGTATGCTCTTGCAGCCTGTGAGTCAGCTAAATGGTTTCAACGCATCTCAAAATAGATTGAAATCAGTAATTTCACTGCAGAAAGAGGAACCTAAAAGTAGAAAACAGCTGCAAGCATCCCCTGGTATGTCTGTCCAGGCAGGTTCGCCATGAAGCAGACTACAAAATGCCTGAAGATCTACTAATCCACCAAGAAGTAGATGAGAATTAAGACATGGAAAGTCCTGGGGCATTTTGTCTGGATCTTATTGCCCCAGGATAATTTGAAGCCCCAGGATGTTTCATATAGGTAGATAGCTTCAAAAACTGTTTCACAGAAGTTGTCTTGGCCTAAGGAGGTGAAGTTGGAGTTTTTAGGGGGTGAAATTTATTTTTTTCCTCACTTTGAAAATGTATTTTTGTTTGTTTTCTCTATTATGAGTAAAACCAGGTTAATTTCTGATGTTAAAGAGCAATTAAATAAGTTTTTCTGGAATAAAAATAATGAGATTAGGCTTCGATATGTGAATACTTCTTTTGAAAGGAATACATATTTATTTGGGTGCCTGAATTTTTTTCACACGACTGTATATCAGATTTATGTTACTGTGTTTTTAGTCCAAAGGAGATAAAACTGTCGTATAAAATTTGTGTTGCAAAAGTTATTTCATACTTTCTTATTCAACACAGCTACAATTTGGGAAAAACGTGACATACACTCATTTTGGACATGTGTGTCCTATTAATTTAGAGCTTTAAAAATTTTAGAAACATTCATCAGAAAGTACAACTGTGTACACAAGTTTAAATGTTTTTTTTTTCTCTTGTGCACACAGGGTTACAATTATACATGGAGATTCAACTAATTACATGCATCCTCGGCAGTGGTGGGAAGTAACGAAGTACAAGTACTTTGTTACCAGTGGTGGAGAAAGTACTCAAAAATGTACTCAAGTAAAAGTACAAATACACAGACAAAAATGTACTCAAGACATTTGCACATTAACATTTGTACTTAAGTAAAAGTAAAAAAGTACTTGCTTTTAAAAATACTTAAGTATTAAAAGTAAAAGTACTTGCTGAATGCCTTACAGCTCTAAATATTTCTTATCTGGGTGTTTTATGGGAATGTGGATCTTTCAGATCAATTTGAGAAGCAATTTTAATAGGTAAAACTTAATTTTTTTGTGTCACATAGCGCGGGGTGCTGGTCTTGACTTGGTCTTGGGTAGGTCATCTTGACTACAACTCCTTGGTTGCATGTCGTCCCCCACCCACCTTCTTTCCATCCCCTTTCTGTTGGATTTCTTTAAAAATAAATGCCACTAGTGGCATAAAAAAGTGATGTTAGGACAGGAGACAAGATGTTTCCATCCCTGAAATTATGATGCATAGAATCACATATCAATCACATATTTTTACTTGAGTACATTTTTGTCTGTGTATTTGTACTTTTACTTAAGTACATTTTTGAGTACTTTCTCCACCACTGATCCTCAGTACCATCTGATCAAATCAATCTTCACCAAACTGCATTCCAAATATTAGTGTTTTCTATCCATCGTCTAGCTTGTAATGTCGCCAGAGAGAGGCGACATTACTGGTACAAATCTGTCTGGATGTTTGACCGCTGTTCTTGGTATAATGAGCAGATACAATTTAAAGTGGTTGGTTTCTTGGCATAGACCAAGCTTCTAAGCACAGTCCAAATAATGTTGATAAGTTTATGAGTAAACACATTATGTCCGAGTTCAGTCTGACCCTACTAATTAACTCTAATTAGAGGCCCGAGCTCGAAGTAAACCTGACTTTATTTTTTTAACTATTACCAGTTTAAAATGCTTCCAGACCCCATTTTTAGCTTTTGCTTAACATTTTCCAGCTACATTTTGTTGATTATTCTGACCGCAGGGTGAGTCAAGTCCAAATCTTCTGGGATGTGTGATTGATGGGAGCAGAGAAGCATAAAACTTCTGCAATTTTCCTTAATCAACAGGGTAAACTAACTGATCCTCTATTTAGACTAGAATAAATAGATTAACACATCTTTATATTGTGTGTTCTTGTTTAGTTTCTAGTCTCTAGGAAAATCTTTAAATTTATAACTCCACCTCATGACTGAAACTTGCAAACCCCTGGGTGTCCTAACAGGACTACGCTCCCATACACTGTTTGTATGTATGGGAGCGTACATGAATGCCCCAGTCAATGTGACATTCATGCCCATGATGAGTGTACATAAACCTCTGACTAGAACTGTAAATTTCCTAAAAGGTAAAACCTCCTCCTTAACTTACTGGCTACAGGACCCCATCTGGAGAGTCGAATGCACAGACTAGCCGTTGCAAAGCCACGGTGGAAATATTTTCAAAAGCCAAGCGGGTATTCTGAGACATGCTGCAGGTTAGTCTCTGGGTGTGTGGAAGATACATGTTTATTTTGGACCCGAGTGACAAGTGAGCCCAGCGAAAAGTTCAGACTTCAGAGAGAGGCGACATCACGTCAGAGCTTGCTCAACCGCAGCGCGAGCCGCTAGCGAAGGCTTACTGCCACTAACGTGCCTAACGTGCGCACGAGCTCTGACACCATCATCTTCAGAGGGGACCCACCACCCTGCAGTGGAGCTTGGCATCTCACCAGCAGAGAGAGGAGAGAGGGGTTTAAGTGTGGAGCCTGAGTGTACCTCATTCCAGTCCCAGAGACCACTTAAAAGACATTCCTCCTTTAACACAGCAGTTCAACAGCTGAGGTCTTGCAAGTGAGGAGAGCAGTTGAACTAGTCGGGGTGGGTGCACAAGGCTGATATTTCTAGCCCTACGTTTATTACAGTATTAGTCATTACTTGCCTCTTATAATAAAGGAGCCACATGTGGAAAAGTTGGCAGAGCACAGTGCAGCTAAAGGTGATATATAGACTGCAGAGCGTGATCACAAACTAATCACTTGTCCCTCTGAGACAAGATATCGTCATTGTTGAAACTGTGGATGCAAAAAGAAAATTACAGCGCATTGCTGTTTTTTTAATTTTATTTTATTTTACATTTTCACCTCAAATGGCCTCAATGATGTTTCAGACACTCACCAGCCACTTTATTAGATACTTCAGTTTAATTGTTCACCACTCAGTGCACTTACTCATCTAGACTTGGTAAAAAAATAACTTGCTGAGCATCAAAATGTGCAGATTGGAGATTTTACTTTGAACAGGGCAGGATATTTGGTTCTAGACTTGCTGCTATGAGTATCTAGGAACTGCTGATCTACTCAGACTTTAGCACATAAACAAATCTCTTTTTTACAAAGAATAGTTATAAAAAAGATGGTAAGCTGTAATTGGTGTAAACAGCATGAAAACATGGATTCTGCTTTGTTACAGTATATTAATGGTGGTTTTATGGTTTGGAGGGATATTTTCTTCCTGTAAAATTGAATTTTCAAATTTGTAAGTTGCTAGTTTCCAGTATTTATTAATACCGTCTACCAATCTGCTTAACAGGAAATGACGTCATATTTCAGTGTTTCTATCAAGACATTATTTAGTGAATTGATTTAGAATGTATTCTCTAAAAATTACAAGCAAATTTCAGTTTAGCAAAATTCGACCCACAGGTGAGCAGTTCCTTGAGAATCCCTTGATCTCTAGTTGGTGAAGGTAATCACTGCTGTCTTCTGTTTTTGTTACAAGCGATAAACCTAAGCTCATTAAAACTCAATGCTGAGGTAGGAAATAAGTGAATGAAGAATTTTCAAACTTATGTTGTGCTACGGTGGCGTTAAAATCAGGTTCACACTTAATCTGAAAATGTACGGAATAAAATATATTTTCCAGGTCAGAAATGAAAAAGGTGGGAAAGTACAGAAAATGATGTATATCCAGAGTTTATTAAACGTTGCATCCATTCATCCTTGCATTTTTTGAGAGACTCCATATTGAAAGTCTGCAGTAAATTTATGTAGATTTTTTTTTTATTAATTGTTGAAACATTTGGCAAAAAATTGTTGAAAGGTTTCAGAAATTTGGTCCTGGATGTTTGAAGTAGACAGAGAAGTTTGCTGTGATTATATTAAACAATTGTCTGCCAAAGGCCTTTTTTTAGTATGATCATCTGCATAAATGCTTCCCTTGCAGAAAAAAGGTTAACATTTGATTTTCATCCAGAAAAATGTCACATACCAAATGCTTCATTTATCACGGAGATGCTTCCAAGTAGGATTTTTTTTCTTCACTCTTCAGATATACACTTCAGAGTATTCCAACATTCACAAAGTTACAGAAAGCTTAGACGGCAGATGACTGTGATGGTAGATGACAGAACCACATACAATGTTTTGCACTCCTCCAAAGGCCTCCAAACTCTCCAGTGAAACATCTCTATTGGCACTCTTACATTCGTGTCTATAAAACATGTGGTTTTACTTTGCAGCTGATGATGGAGAGTTCCTCAGAGTGTTATGTCTAACAATTATACCACAGGGACACATTCTGAGGACGGTGCATAATGTCCATCTTGTCTGTAATGTAGTTTAAAGATCTTAGGTGACCACTACGTCTATAAATAGGCCTTTCCATTTCTCGCACGCACTCAGAGTACCTACAATGTGCAAATGCACGCCCCGGAGAAAACCCATAATAAACAGTAGACCTTGATGTGAGAAAAAAAAGAGTAGCTGAGGTCAGTATCTGGAAGAAAGTCCCTCTGGTTAATCTGACAGAGATGGTAGTTATTATGAGGACAGATAACACATGGAGGCATGTGGAAAGAATCACAATCACGGAGTCAGATGCACGCAAGCATAGGAACGCGACTTCCACCCTTCCACACATGCATTATGAGGCATCACCGCCTACAAACATAGCTGCTTACAACAACTATGTAGTTTCAACTTGCATATCTGCATAATGACTCGTAAAATGCAATTTCCACACGCATGCATGCAGATATGTATATGCGTATATGCAATGAGAAGTATTTCCCTACCACAGTGAAGCAAGGACAGGCCAAAGCTCACTTTTCAGTCGGCGATGCTTTGAGTTCCAGAGGGGCGCACATGAAAGAGCTGCAGAATATAAAGGAGTGCCCAAGGATACACTGCGGCGCTCAATGTGAGGACAATTTAGCCCTGATGGAAAACCTGGATCAAAGGCCTGGCCTCCATAATTGCACATTCCCCAACAAACACAGTGGCATTTGAAGAGCGGGCCAGACCTCCGGACTCCTGAGACCCGGGTCGCAGACACAGGCAGCACCATTCCTTTCACCTTGCTATGTTCTCTGTCTCAATGTCTTGCTAAAAGATTAGAGAAATGCTTTTGTTCCAGGACTGCTCACAATTTCTCTTCAAATGTCACAATACAGACAGATAGCAGCAGCCTCTCAGGTTTTCTTCTGTCTTTTGTTACTCTCCTTGACCAAGTTATGGCCACTGCTGAGAAATGAAAGGACTGAATGCATGAGCTCAGCACATACATATAACCAGTTAAAAACATTTTAACACTAAAATTTTGGGGAGTTTTGTGTGTGTCTCTCGTCTGCTCTTTAACGGTACGTAAACAGAATCTATTAGGTTTGTTGGCCTGTCAAGCATTTACCCTGGTCATTCAGCTGGCTTTTGACACAAATGTTATGTACTTCTAAAAAAATAAAATCAGCATATTTATAAAAATTAAATAAATAAATTGTCAACACAAAATCTAGCTCCAGTCTACCAAATCTCCTCGAAACTATTTGTTTCACAAGCCATCATTTTCAAACACACTTTTTTCTTCCACTACGTTTTTCTTTATTATGCTTGGATGTGATTTTTTTTTTTATGATTAGGTCTTTGGAGAGAGTCTGCTGGTTAATTGCAAATTTACAATGGCTATTTTAAGGTCTCTGTATTATATACAAGTTTAATTTGACTTTTTTTTAGATATATATTTTAATTATCTAGAAGCTGAATTTAATGCTTTCATTTGCTGTAAGCCACGATAATCAAAATGAACTAAACTAAGCACTTGAAATCTGTCACATCCTGGCTTAACCCTAAGATAGAAAAGCTATGTTTGTGCCTTTTGCCTGCAAGAAGACGCTGGAACAGGAAATTGTTTTAAAACCCAAAGTTTCTTACTCCCTTGAGCTCTGCCTGTAGGTTTTCTTCCTGTTGAATGCAGGTCGAACCACCAAAATGCAGCTTAAGAGACTGTAAATCTTGCTTGAACATCTTCACTGTGCTGCAGGTGAGAGACCTCAGGATATAGTGTAATGTCTCTGCTCCCCTGCAATACAAACCTTAAACTTGCAGGAATAAAATAGAGTTCGACATCACCCAGATAAACGTTGGGTATCTTAGCTTGATATATAGCTTTGCACGTCAAAAGTTAGTTTGCGATGTTTAAAAGGGAATTCTGTCTGTTAACATTGGTTGTTGTCTTAGAACATTGACTGTCGTTCTTTTGCTCCGTCACCGCTCTGATGTTTGCATGAAATCTCTTCCAGCACTTCACAGACACCGAGGCAAAACCGACACTCTGACAGCTCGATCCACAAGAGCCTGTGAGTGCTTACTTCAGGACTTTGGATGGTTTTATGTTGCGTCTAGACTTTAATAAGTGGTTGTGTTTTCCTGAACACACACCACAAATCTACCCTGAAAGTCCTATGGCGATGCTTTAATAATAAAATATCGTCTGCATGTGTTGTGGGGTTCTACTCATATAAACATGTTTCTAAGAAGCCTGAATGTGGTAAACCTACAAAGACTGCCCTGTCATCAGAAATATTCCTCAGTTTATGTGCTTTTCTTTACGGTGCTACATCCCTGAAGGTTGAGGTTTTTGTGAGGTTATGTATGTAGATGCTGTAATTCAAACAACATAAGCAGAACGGTCAAAGTTCTGCTTTTTGGAACCAGAGTTGGAGCGCTGTGCAGAATCTGCGCCTCTGCTCTTCAGACTGCTGGGTGGACTAACGCCTGACAGCTCATTCAACTCCCTCCACACTTGTTAGAGTATTGGGTAAAAGACACATAAAAAGATTTCGAAGCTTAGAAAAAGTTCTTGGCTAAAGGAAGAAAAAATCAGTTTTGTATATAGCCATAAGAAAGCTACATTAAACACATGGCAGAATCAAGAATTATACCAAGATTTCTGAGGTTTTGTTTGTCAAAAGAGGCCAATTCACCAAGATAATGCTTGATTTCAGTCATTTGAGTCTCTGTGGCAATAGAGACTCAATTAGGGATACAGTTTCATCAGAATTCATCTTCAAGTAGTTGTCACAGACCCACTGTTTGTGTTTGATGCCACTAAAGCATTTGATCAAGGGGGACAACTGTAAATATTCAGTTGGCTTCAAAGAACAGCAGAGAATCTCATCAGCATGAAATGAAAAGACACTAAAACCTGCCTGATTATTTGACCTAGAGCGAAACTGTACGAAAAAAAAAGATTAGGCCCCAAACCTGGACTCTGTGGTACCCCACATGCCAGGTTTTCAGAGTCTGACATTATCTGGTAGCCAAAACACTAAATGTTCTTCAACAAATGGAAGTTAAACCACTTTAGAGCCGCCCCCGATAGACTGACTAGAGCATGTTAAACAAAAGAATAGTGTTAATCACAGAAGCAGCTACTCTAGGAACCACAGAGATCCACAGCTTAAGTGGGAGAACCTGCCAACGACAAACTGATCAGAGCTGATGAGAAAAAAAAATTGTTAGAGACTGCAAGATAATTAAGACTTGGGTAGATGTTCACCTTTCAGCAGGACAGCAACCCTGAAGATACAGCTGGAACTACAGAGGAATGGTTGTCAGAATGACACAGTCAAAGGTCAGATTCCCACAGATCCAATTGGGAATCTTTGGGAAGATTTGACACTCCCTATAACTTAAACTTCACAATTATGCAATGCTGTTTTGTTGGTCTGTCTCAGAGAATCTCAATAAAATAATGATGTTTGAGTCTTATATCACAAAATGTAAAAAGGCTAAGTGGTTTGATTTATTTTGCAAGGAATATCTGGGATAAACTGTGGAGAACAGCAGAGTAACTCCTTTTCACTTATTGTATTGTTATAGCGTAGCTCTTAAAATATCTGAATTGTCACCATAAGTCTTTGGTGGCAGCTTAGATCCATCACCATCATCCAGCTCTCTTATGGAAATGTTAATGAACGACCTGTCAAAGCCAGCATCCATCATTGTATATTTGAGTTGCCCATACATACCGTAGTTGATTTCCTACTGATTCTTAAAAAAAAAAAAAAACCTGGTTCCGTAGTTTACAAAATATGACCAAATTCCAACTTGAAACCAAATTTTAAAGGCTTGAATTATGTGGGATCCAGAGGGAGCTGAACTGCCATGAAGAGGGTCCCACGAAGGCAGTAAAATTATTCAACAGCGAAGGCCAAGACTCATGTGAATCAAACCACAACAAACAGCAACACTTAAATTTGACATTTTTTTCACTATATCTGCAGAGTTATTTCTTTGGATCTACATGGAGGCCTGTCTGTCATGTAAAAAATAGTTTTTCTGCATTTTCTGAAGTCTATTATTTAAAAAATATTTAAAATTTCTTATGGAAACATGGAAATATAACAAAAAGCAAATAATTGTATCCACCTAGTGAACAGCTCATGATAGATTGATGCCCATCCATCAGCCATCTGTGTCCCAGTATCTCCACTAACCAGATAAACCATTAAATATCTGCTCCTCTGGGGACTTTGGAGTGTATTTTCCAATCTGAGTTCCTCTTACAGCTCTGACCCGTCATTAACCTGCAAGGATTTTCTCTGGTTGCTGGTGAAAAGCGGGACATATTGAATTTCCCCTTTTCTGACATTCAAGTTCTAAGCAGTAATAGTGAGTCGGTAGAGAGGTCCAAGAAAATAACCCAATTTAAGGGAGGCCAAGGTTTGGATATGTTTTATTTCTCTTTGAGCAGAAAATGAAAGGAAAAACATAACAATCTTTGTTTAAATATTGGTCCTTTTTGGCTTTGTTAAAATAAAGAAGGAAAGGTGAAAATTACAAGACGCAGACTGTCTACAGTTTTGACAAGTCCATAGTCTCCAACTTAGTCCAACGGCTGATCACTGCTGAGATGGAAATCACAGATAGAAAACAGGAGGACGTTTGGTGATAATCAAGTGATGACTGGAAATTCATGTGTATATAATGCTTTGCTATGATACCCTTAAACTCTTGCACATTTTGTCACATTAAAGCCACAAACTTCAGTATAAACTCCACATCAACTTGAAAGAAGACTGGGTTGCAAATATTCACATCTCGCATTACTTGGTATTAAAATCTTAAGATCATTTTTAAAATAATGCCTTGAAAATACACAAAAAAGAAAGAGGAGAAAAAATAATTTAAAACTGTACTTAACAGGTTTTTATTAGCTGACAATGACGATGACCCCACAAAACCCTGCAAACAGAAAATAGTCAAAAATATGACCCAGTTGTGTGCGTAGATCTAAAAGATTATGCAACAACTTTACCAACTCCACCAATGATTCCACCAATACTTTAAATACTAGGAAACAACTTGTGTCTGCTTACAAAGTAATTTCTAAGTATATGAAATGCTGCTGAAGTTCTAGTCTCATCGGTCATGTAGTTGCACGTTGAACGTTTTAGCAGTTCACAAAATTGTTTAGTGGTGCTTGATTTGTGTTCCCAGTGTGAAAGACTGACGCTTGTGTAAGACACTTTGTAGTCCTTCGATTTGATAAAATGTTGTACTGGTCAATGCTGTGCAGGTCGTTGATCATTTTTACCATTGGTCTCTCCTCATACAGAACATCAGATCCTCTGACTCAAACATGTCTTGATTTTTTTTTTGTTCTGATGAACTTTGAATAAATCAAAAATGGTCTTAATATCTTGGTTAAAGATATTAGACAAACAGAAAGTTGTTTGTTTTTTCTATCAGTTTGACTATAAAATCCCAAGATGTATGTGCAGAATTGGACATTTTAGGTGATAAACTATTGATCAGATGAAAAGATCCTACGTGGACTTTTAGTATTATTATTTTGTCCTGAAATGTGCATTTCTCCTCAGTTTTAATAGCTTGTAATGTTTTTGTGTTGGTGACGGAGCACCACAAAGCATCTCCCAATTATGAAGTGAAAGAAACAAAATTAAATCTTTTACACATCTTTTATGCCACTTCATCTGCCATTTTTCTTCTTGAAAACAAGAAATAAGATGGCAGCAAATGTAATTTAACAGCTAAATTAAAAGATTTAGTTTATGATGCTCTTTCAACATATTTAGAAAAAGAAATAGTTCTGCGTTGTCTCAAAACGGCTGTAAATGTTTAGCTTTAAACTGGTGGCTCCGTCGGACTTGTGGGATATTTGTTTACCCAACTCATGGATAAGAGTAATATTTGCAATATTTTGAGGTACAAACAACGTCCTGTGGGTGTGTTTCCTGTAGGAGTGGTGACCGGCAGTCAGCTGGGCTGTGGTTACGCAAGTCGGTGGCCACAGCGTTGGGAAACCGTAGCACAATAGTAAATGCGTAAGTCATGAATAAACTGTGGGATGCTGGGGGAGAGGGTGAGGAATGACACATAGTGATGATGGTGATGATGATGATGATCCTGAGGACTCAAAAGGTTAAGGTCTAATTTGCAGCCCTTTCTTTTTGCTGTTGCTGCTGTGTAAAAACCATTCTAGTCAGCAGTAACATAAAACATTACAAAGCAAACATGCCTTTAGTGTGGCTGAGGAAAACATACTTGTGGACGGACTTTTCGGACAGAATGTGCCCGCGCGCCTTGCCATATCAAATCTAATATAGCCCAGCTAATTTGGCTTCAAATAAATTGGGCCGCTTTATTTTGCTAAAGGCGTGAGAATGCAGCAGTGGCAGAAAAACAACTAACTGTGTAATATGTCCAGCAGTAAATCATCAGGCAGATGTTGAGTGAGGCAGTTTAAAGTCACATTAAAAAAATGATTAATGCCGGGACATGACAGAGGGAGAATTAATGAACGATCCAATCATATAAGTGGTTAAACAAACCACCAAAGACAGAGAACACCCTTCATTCAGCCGCTGAAAGGCAGCAAATATGCGACAGCGCCCTCCCTGCATAGCAATCATTGCTATCGTGCAACATCTCCACGGAAAACTAATCAAACTGTAAATTACAGATGTTCAGTTGTGTACACAAAGGACTGAGTTTGTCTAATTAAAAAAGAAACAATGATTAGTCTGTGGGACATCGCAGTGGAGAGTGAAGGTCCACGCTGAGCATCTTGATGAAAAGTTTCATTATTCGTCTGTTTACACTGCAACACTGGGACTCTGGGTCCCCCGTCCGAAAAGGCCCGGACTGCACCGCTGACTCTGCAGCAATCAGCTGTACGCTGCAGTGTGGAAATTGGCTGTATATTATGAAAAGATTACAATCTAAGCAGTGTGGTGCGTGCCCGTAATTCATGCCATATCCTGTGAGGCTTGGGGTTAAACAGGCAGGACTTAGCGACATGAACAAGACTTCAATCACGGGGAGGCCCGCGAGGATAAGGAGGGGGGGAAATTCACCGCTGGCGCTGCTATGCGAGGCATATTAGTTGGGACAGAAATGGAACCATTATTTTAAAGAAAATGTGTTGCTTCAAGACTGTAATTTTACATGTGAGGTGTGTTTTATGTTAGAAATTACGCTTTTATTGAATGTTTTAGTGCAGAAGCAGAATGATGACTTCAGCAGGCATCAGAGGGAGTTGGAAGTGCACAGAGCTCAGAGTATGGGGTGATTGGGTGTGTGTTTTTTTTAGGGCAGCAGTGGCAGTCCCCCTTGGGGTTGTTACATTTATGGGCCAGGGAGAGGTTCAAATGGACCGGCATTCAGGTCCAGCTTTGGATTCTTCTATGCAGCATTGGAGAGTTACAGACACTAGTCCAGCTCGTTCCCATTGTTCTTTATGGCCTCATCCACTCCGCAGTCTTCAGTTGCTGTTGCTGTAAGTTTACTGAATGCAACAGAGAATAATGATGCTATGAAGCCGTGTCTCATCCACCTGAGGTCCCTGCATCACAGTGCAGCGACGCAAACGGAGGACAAACAGAATGACCTTTTCCCACCTGCAAAACTCGCCACACTGCTTAAACTATTTCACGTTTTGTACTTTGGGGCAGATTTTACACGTTAGGTCAATACAAAGTAGGTATAATTGTAAGGAGCAAAGAGCTTTTCTAAATAAAAACCTGAAAAGTGTGGCAACCCCTCAACTCAATGCTTTTTTTGTACCACTTTTGCTGTGTCTATTGCTGTTCTTCTTTGGATAAATGCTGTGAAATCCTTCCTTTCACTGCTGAAATAAAGCATCCACACAGCATGATGCTGCCACTACCATGTCTCACAGTGGGAATGGTGACTACAGCGGGACCCCTATATGTTTTAGCATGTAGGCCACAAAGCAAGCAAGAAAACATGAGGCAGACTATGCTCTTCATTTTTGGCCTGCCTAAACTCTGACACTCCACATGCTAAAACACGGTGGTGGTAGCATCATGCTGCATGGATGCTTTTGTTCAACAAAGTTATTCAGGATTGAGGATAAACACCGGGCAATCTGGGGCAAAAACATACGAGAATTTTCATAAGATTTGAGACAGGAATGCTAGTTTAGGTTCTGATAAGAAACAAGCTCAAGCTTACAGCCAGAGCTACATTGGATTGGTTTAGATCAAAGCATTTTTGAACAGCCTAGTCAAAGTTCTCACCTAAATTCTACTGAGAAACTGACAAGACTTAGAAATTGATGTTCGCAGATGCTCTCTATTCAGTCAAGCTGAACTTGAGCTACTTTCCAAAGAAAAATGAGCAAAAGATGTGCAAAGCTGGTAGAAACTTGCAGCTGCATTTCCAGCAGAACACATAAAAGTTTGCTCTGTGAGGCACTGTAAAGGACTTTTATGGGCTTTGTGATTTATGTTTCCTGATTACAACTAAAAATAATCATCGGATGGCAAGCTTTGGCAGGGCCTGATTGTCTGTGATAGTCTTGCTGAAAGAAAAAGCTGCGGCGTCCAGCTCCAAGACAAGTGGAATATCTTGTACGAGGATGGAGGGATGCGGGCCAGCTGTCGTTCCGATCCAACCATTCACATGTGTGGGTCCAGACAGATCAGGAGTGAGGGAGGGTTTGCTGCTGTGAGGCTGCTCCACCTAATCCCATGCTGCATTACTCACCCAGTCCAGTCAAACGGCCCACAGACGCGGGGACTTCCCCTTCCCTCCGAAGACAGAGAGGAATACTGTATTGCTTCATGCGGCGCTGAGGTAATATCATTACTTCAACCAAACGCTGCAAAGTCTAACCTGTATATTGTCTCAAGTGTCTAAACTGCATGGTGGGAGAGTAGATAATAAACTGTGACAGAGTAACACTAATATGTCACAAGGAATATTGCAGATATAGCATTACAATAATTTTAGGATTACGGTTGCACGTAAATACTTTCCAGCCTGTGCAGCTATGGTTGCTTTTACTGGATCGTTTTAGGAAAGTTCATATCTTGTCTGCAGCGGAGAATGTAAAGCGAGACATTTAGTTCCTGATAGATATCAATCCAATCTTCTTCGGGGGGGAACTCCATGACGTGGGTGTGCAACAGCTCCACAAAGTATTGTCTCTTGCACGCAACTCTAAAATGACTGCTATCTTGCTGCTGCCGCCACTCCTTTAAAACCTTCAGGGTTTTCAAAGGTGTCATTTCAAAAAGCCTGAAAAACAAACCCAAACCCGAATAGCGAGCCGTGTTCATAAAAGCGCTCCTATTTGTCGGGACACGGCCCATAAAGTCGGCCGCCTCTCATTGTATGCATTTCACACAGCTATAATTGTGCGTAATTGCTGTGCTACCTTTAAGTTAAACATTAGGGAAGGAACCTCTTCAGCAGCTTAACAGTGAGATGTGATGGCGTAATGAGTCCAAACTGGTTCTGCTCTGACATATTTCCCATGATAGGTAAATATGAACTTGAAGCAAAGCAATGGGGCTATCTGTGAAAACAAGCAAAGCCATATATTTTACTTGGAAAAACAGCCATCAGCTGTATCAACACTGGTCCTCCTACTGCAGCCAGCCACATCAAGTGAGAAACTGTAGAGTCTGGAGGCATCCTCTGAGCACAAGCACAGACCCGAGGAAAACATCATCCGTCAGATCAGGGGCTTTCTGGACATATCGGGGCTTAATGACTAATCCCTACTGACTTTAAGTGTTTACTCCTGATAAATGTTCAGACATAATAAGATTTCAGCAAAGAGAAACAGCTATGGGAGCTGTTAACCATTGCTGTGTGTTCAGTGGTGGTATTATGATAGTGAGGCCGGCCCAACTTTTCCTCTTGCAAATAATCTGTGTGCTGTTTGCACTGGCACAGCTGTTTGCTTCTCCTTTCTTCAGCTGTCTGTGCTCTCCCTCCTTTCTCTCGGTTTGATAACATAATACTCCAAGCATGTTTCCAAAGGGTCATAAAAAGAGAGGGAGCCGCTATCTGCTCTTTGATTGTGCAACAGCAGATTTAAACACATCCTACAAACCTGGAACCTTCTGCCATCCCATGTTTTATTTTTGTGAGGTTTTTTTTCCACAGTGCTTACTGGTTTCTTCCGTTTCGGCTTTTTTGTTCAATTTAAATGCTTAAATTCATCGAACAAATTGTAATATCTGGGGAACATAACGCAAGTTAACATAAAATGCAGGTTTCAAGCTAAACTGCCCCTGAGTGAAGAAGTAATTAGAACAATTTTTTTAGTATTTACAAAATTATTTTAACTACAACGCACTGAGCGGTTTATAAGTATGATTAGCCTGATTAATGTCCAGACTTTGACTAGGCCTAGTTCAGAGTAAGACTGTGTGTTTTAGTTCTTCTGTTGGTCAAGTAACTACGCAAGCAAATCAAGTAAATATATAAAATACACTTGCACTAAAACCCATGTTGTCTACAGCCAAATTCTTCCGGTTAAGCCTGTTTTCCTCTAATCACAGAAGCTAAACAGAGTCAGGCCTGGTCAGTACTTGAATGGGAGACCACCTCCGAATGGCTCCAATCCAGGTGCTGTAGGCATTTTTTCTTAACCACAAAAGGGTGTAAAATGCCGGTCAAGGCAATTTTATTGCCTAAACCAGCAATAAAATGCCAGTTATGTTTCTTTCAAAACCTGTGATTTTGAAAGAATCTTGTAGCGTTCTATATTACAGCAGATCAGGAGAAGCCTCTGACTAGAGCAATCTCATGAAGAGGAGTCCTTTTTGCACAATCATCTGCAGAGGTTCCACAGCAGAACCTCAGAACAGAACCAGCCTTCAGCAGCAGGTCACTGAGTCTTTTTAAGGCCCTGGTCATAAGGATATTTTCATATGGGTCATGGCTGGTTTGAGTTTTCCCCCTTAGGTAATAAAAATATGATTTTTAAACTACATATTTTTAAACCCGAGTTATTTGTTTGATAACTACAAACACTTTGATAATCTAAATCATTAAATACAACAAAAAAATAACAGAAACAAAACATATTCTCAGTGTTGTATGTTTGCAACTGGTTTAATGTCACACAAACTGTTTGAAGCACAAGTAGACAGTTTATGGCTACAAGTTTCATAATGTTTCATGTGTGCAGCAGCCATGTTGGATTCTGAACTCACTGTCGCTTAGGGGCTCGTATAGAAATCTGTCTTCTTTATATGTTCTGTTTTATTTTTCACTTGGAATGTTCTTACTTTACTTTATGTAACTGAACTTGAGTCGCTATGTTTGACCTGACTTGATTATATGTTTCTGGACAGAAATTGGATCTGCTTTTATAGGGCTCTTAGAAATGTGTTTGGCACTTGCAGCTTTCTAAATAAATACATTTTATTCTATTACTTTTCCCAAGCAGATGATGTCTGTTGGATATTCTGTGAGCCTGTGAGATTGACTGAACTGTGTGGATTACAAAACCTCTTGGGACAAGCAGCACTGCTTATCAAACATCTGATGTTGTGGTTGGATATTTCTTCTTGGTGCAAATCCTTTTTAATGATCTCATTGTGATTTTGAAAGAAACTTGCATGAGTCAGTGACATGCCCACACATGGCTCCCCACAGGGATCTTATTAATGAAACCATTTTTTGGATTGCGTTTTTAAATCAGAAAGAATCTAAATATTTCAAAAGCCAAAACCAAGGACATTTTGTCATACTAAAAAACCTTGGGAACATCTTCTTGAGATCCTCTTTTTAAATGCTCCTCCCCATTCCCAGGCCAATATACCGCTTTTTTTGACAACTTGACAACTATCTGCTCACCCGGCATGGGAATGAGGTAAAAACATGCGTTTTATTCTCTTACTAACATTTGAAAAAATTAAAAAAAACGTTTTTGTTATTTTCCGACATTGCGGATACTTGATAGCCACAACCAGCTAAATGCTGTTCACCACACCTTATGGAAACACACCCACAGGACATGGTTTATACCTCAAAGTATTGAAAACATCATCCACATCCACATGCTGGGTAAACAAATATGTCACTAGCCAAAAACCTTTGAAAAGCAACAGCTGTACTGCTGAAAAACAGTAGACCTTTTCTGTTTCTTCTCCCTTGTTGATTTATACTCATTAGAGTTAACTCACAAGCACCTTTTGTCATCGTTGCTGCCCCTAACGAAGATGTTTTTTAGTATAATCTATCAATGAAATGATCAGGAAAAAAAGTCCTGGATTTAATTTCCATAAATTTAGGCATTGGGGGAGGAGAAAAATCAATAATGATAAATTCACTGGGTACTCAAATCTTTATCTATACATGTATGTGAAGATTTTTTGTTTATTTAGTTTAAATTTTTAGAAATTTTCTTGTACAAAGGCCCTTAAAAATCTTTCTAAAGTGTGCCATCATGAACTGTCTGAAATGCCAGACGGTCTTAAATAAAAATCTCAGTCCCCAGAACTAAATGCTTTTAAAAAAACAGGGTGAGCTGAAGAGAGGAGAGAAAAACAGAGGACCCATGACAATCTGGAAAATATCTCCAAATTATTTATGGAGATTGTGCAAGAACGACCATAGGCAATGAATGAACAAAATGTGTTCACAATAAAGGCTGAATTTTTCTCTTTTAGATTTATATTAAGACTTTTTAACACTTCTTTACCAGGGGTGCCAATAAATGTAACTATATAAACTTGCCTTGCCCTTTAAATGATGTAATGGGATTCCAAATCCAATAAAAGACACACATTTTTACTGACTTTGTTCCACCTCCCTGTAGGACCCACTGCACCGCAATGAATAAGATAAATTAAAACTTTGTTGGACCGTAAAGCTGTTCTGTTGCCTCCACAATCTAAGTGTCTGTTACATTAGAAGTATAGTGATCCATTTGGAGGATCAGAGATAACTCCCAACCAATTCATAAAAAGGTTTTATTTCGTGTAAGTTCTAAGAGGTGGGACCCGACAGCCCCACCTTTGACCTCCAAAAATGGCTGTCATTTCTGGTTGTGTGCTCATCTTCCTCATCAGCAAAGCAGCTTCTGCGAGTGTCGGCATTTTTGAGCGAGTTTCTGATCAACACCCACTGAAGTGAACACAGGGGTGTTCACTGAAGCAATATAAAAAAAAACAACAAATGCGTTCAGATTTTGAGTGATGCCACCGGCAAATAGGCATGACAGCACATTCGGTCCCACGTCTGCAGGCGGTGGTCTGCGGGGGCTCCGTGTTTTGTTTCAATCATCAAAGCTATTGGGTTAGGGATCTTTTCTCTCTGCCTATCTCTCAGCAACACTCATGGCCACTCGGACCTTGAAATCTTACTCCGGGCTGCTGAGAGGAGTGGGCGGCCGGGCCAAAGAAACGTCTCCCTGGCCTTGGTCAGCGCTGCCGGGGGTCACCCTGGCATTCTTCTGTTACACAAAAGACTTCTTCAAGTGGCCGTGTGACAATGGGCTTTAGATCAGTGGAGCGTTATGATTACTGGGCAACTTGAATGCATTCTGCCTTAAGTGAGCCAGAATTAATCTGAACTTTTTGATGTGTTTCTAAAGCAAACCTGTCTGTAGCATCCAGTAACTTTCAACAGACACGCATTCTGCGTCAACAAGACAAACTGGGCTTCGTTATGAGCCTGTTAATAAGCACAGATCCTCGCTTTCAACCTTAAGTGCTAACATTATGTCACTCACAAGCCCCTCGTAATGAATGTGCACAAACCACGTCTCCACAACGGCATTGAAGCATGATTTCACAAGACAAGCCTTTAACGGAGCACAAAGGAATGTCAGATGTGCTGACACAAAAGATCTCCTCTTTCTCTCCCTGATTTACAAAACGTATAATGCACCAAGGGGAGTTGAGACTCTCATGCATTAGCGCACCGCATTAAAATGCGTTCAGCGACTCTGATTGGGGCCGAATGAAAAAACATTATCAAATAAAATTAATTAAAACAAGGCGGTGAGTCGATGGCTTCCAGACTGCTTTTGTTTAGCTGTCGTAAACAGAGTTAGCGGCGTCTGTCAGTGAATTAAGAAAACGCTGGGCCCCTTCTACTGCGGCGGCCTTGATTCGTGGATCCTGTGAGGCCTGCCAGCGCTTTGCTCTCACTCAGCGCGAACCGACTTGGCCGGTGACAGACAGGCAGCCTCTTGTCAAAACACCGCCTGCTTTTGCCAGCCTGCAGGACGCGTGCAGAAAGGTGCATTAAAGTCACCATTTGTATATTTCTGTACATCGCAAATTTATTCTTAGAATTTTAAGCTTCAACATTTTTTTTATCAGGATTTCATGTGTTAGACTAATGATGAGTGTACGATTGTGACGTGGAAAGAAATATGTGTACTTAAAATATTTAAGCTTGTCATACTTTTATGTTTAGCCCCTTTTACTTTGATAGTGCAAAATAAAATGTATCGCAATCAATTACCTCTTGTAAAGACATCCAAGAAAAAGAGTCACAAAGTGGTTCCTAGTTATTGCATTTTGAAAACCTTTGGGCCTTTTTTCCCCTTTCATGTGCTGCTTTGTGTTGGATTGCAACATAAAATTGAGGCACAAAACACTGAGATTTGTGGTGGTGACGTGACCAAATCTTGAAAAGTTCAAGGGGTATAAATACCTTTCCAAGGCGATGTGTGACAGCATGTACAATATATCAACGGAGCAAACCTGCCTCTCTGCTGTTCCATAAAAAACAGCCATGTCCAGGCAAGCATTGTTATTTTGCCATCAAACATAAAATCTGCTTCAGGTAGAGGCATAAATTCTGCATTTTAGCTTTGTAATCACTATTTATTGAGTTCTGTTTAATTTGTTAGCCATGAAGCCATTTCATTTTAAAGTTGGAGCCCATTTGGAATGGGTTGACCACAAAAACCAGGCTACAGAGCCAGTGTCTAGTAAATAGAAAACCTCTTTAAAAAGCAATGTGTTCAGTTATCTGAAAGCTTATGAAACTTCACACTAACATTTTTTATTGGAATATTTGAGGTAACTCTTTATTTTATTTATTTATACTGACGGGTGAATGATTCACTGAGTTGGAGACTTGATTTATAGTTATCTAAGCAAAAACAGCTGAAATGAGGAGATCAAGACAAAGAGGAAAAAAAACAATCAGGCTTGTAGACTTGTAACTTTATTAAAACAAAATAGATAGTATTCTGAGAACAAGCTAATAATCCAGACTATCAATAAGGAACTATTGCCTCTGTGCTGTTTGTTATCATGGTGTGTGGAAACATTCCCCCCCACTGACAGTTTTATGACTGCTTCACGGCATTTTGAGAGTCAAAGCCAAGACAGAATGAAATACAAGATTAGAAAGCCTCCTATTTCCTCTAAAAGGTTAAAAATTTAACTTTATTCTGGGTCATGGATTATGTTTCTTACGATACAGGAGTGTTGCAGTTTCCCAGTCTTGACCAGCTTTGCACACCTAGAGACTAAACTTAACCCCCATGAATGTTGTTCACTTAACTTAATGGAGAGCATGTAGGGGAAAAAAAACTCCAATTGTGACTTTGACTGGGCCATTCCAAGACACGGAAATATATTTCTGGAGACAACTGGGTGCTCTGGATTTTATTTAAAGATATCAGAGCAAAGGGGAAGAACTAGAAGTTTATGTCTTGTTTTTCCAGAATTTTATTTGTAAATAAAAATATAAAACCATTCATCATGTTTCCTCTACAATTAATGGCCACAAGGTTTTAATCTAGACTGCTGATTCCCAATAAAATATACTAAAACCTGCAATGAAGCAAAATGTGAAAATGTTGAAATTCACTTTAAATGATCTTCTCTGTTTTTTTTTTTCTGTTTACGACACTTAGTACAAAGTATTGTTGCACAATTATAAAGAGTTTTGAAAAACTCCATCTCTTCAGTTTAACTCTAACTACTTCTAGTTATATAGTAGATTGTTGTTGCACTTTGGGGTACGGATACTTCAGCTCACTATACTTACTTTCAAGATATCACCTGTTTACTTTTTATCATGCACTATAAAAAATTTACTCTCTTCCAACTTCCTTCTTATCTTCTGTTTTCCCCTCCTTGCTTGTTTTTCTCTCTGTTCATTTCCTCCTCCCACCAGGTGAGATCCACGCTATATGTTCACACAATTGTTTGTCATTACCGATTTTTTGCTGAAATAAATTCAGTTTTGTTTTTTTCCTTCAATCTAATGAAATAAAATAAAATCTATTTATTTAATTAATGAATGAATTAATTATTGGCTAGTCGTTAAAGCCACTAATGTACAACGGCATATTAGGGACATAGATGTGCTCCAGTGAAGCAAACCCTTCATAGAAATTTTTTTTTAAAAATACAATTATGATGATAAAGTTATATGAAAAAAATAATAGTCATAGTAATACCAGAATAAACTAATAATGTTTTGAGAATAAAGTCATAGTATTATGAGTCTCAATAGTACCAGAACAGCCAGAATATATTACTTTATTCTTGTACAAGTTTATTCTTGTAATTTTATAACATTCTACAAGAATGTTATGAAAAACAAATTTAACTTTAGTCTTGTAAATGTATTTATTTATTTTTTAGGGGTGTGTGTGTGTGAAAAGATCGAAATTGATCGAAACCCAAATATATAAGTCACGTAAGGGCAAAACAGTGGACTTAGCTAAAGGCTATTCACACCCCTTGTGTGAATAGCCTTTAGCCTAATTCTCCAGCGCTCATGGAGCAATTTCCTCCTTACTGCTGCTCTGCACACCTGCAGCTGATTCTCCCCTGATCAGGTAATCAGCCAGGATCAAACCTGCATTCACTGCCAGTCTGTTGACCTAGCATGATGATGCTTAGCTCCTGTTTTCCTGTTGAAAAGGAGAAATAAAAAAATCTTAAGGAAATTTTCTTTATTTTAATGTTCATAAATTCATCTAAAATTTAAGCTAATAAAATCCATGCCTTAATTAAGAAATATTAGCTTTTATTAATCGTAGTTACAGTGGACCCCCATCTAGTCATGGTTCAGTATTCAGTATTTTTTGTCCCTTTCGCCACACAAATAGTCATTCGCAATTAAACAGATATTAACTTTTAAAGCATCTAAAAATATTGTTCCTGTGACCTATTCTGTGCCACCAAGCACATTTACGCCTTTTTGTATTGTGATTTACCAAGTGTGTTTACAAGAGCTTTAAAGTGACAGCCCTAAAGAACGGCTCATTAGTTTAACATTAACAGGTAGTTGATATGCTCCAGTGAAGCAGACCTTCAAATATTCAGCTGTACCCATTAACGGAGCAGTTCCCAGATATTTCCACGTTATGCTCTGGAAAGTGACCGCTCACCTGCCTCCGACCCAACTAAGGCCTGTAAACAAACTCGACATTGTCCACAATGTGTTGGGCAACAGTCATTACACTGACGCACCTCATGTTGGCACTGGGCCTTAGCCAGGGATTAAATATAATTAGAGAAGGGTTTATTGTTATATGAAGTTACTTGATCTCCTTTTGAAGTATTTTATTGTATCTAAATGTATTCGAGGAAACAAGATGACTTTTCCTCCTTTTTGTAGTGAAGTATAACCTGTTAGTATTTAAGTATAACTATGCAGTGGAACCTACTATTGAAAATGTAAAATTAAACAATTTCTTTATTTTTTTTGATTACCTTAAAGTATGTAAGAACATATAAAATATGTGGACATCCAAGTGATAAAATGAAACTACAATAAAACACTTCATAACCTTTTCTGCTTTTACTCTGACCAACATCCTACAACCCAAAATCAATCCAAACCTTTCAAAGAAAGGATAAAAACGTGGTTGCATAAGTGTGAAGACCTTTAAATATTTTCTTGAAGAAACTTTTAATTCAGTTGTACCATTCAGTCTTTTTCTGAAATTTGTTCCTCTCCATCCTTGCATTTGAGCCACGGTTACAAAGGATCAAAAATGATTTCAGTCTTCAAAGGTAACAGTCAGGAGGTGGGGACCAAATCTCAATACTATATCAATTAGATGTCAGGTTCCTCAGATTAAAAGAATTGATGGCAGGTGTGAAATCATGAAGCCTGGATGTTGAAACAGAAACCAAAGTGCACTTATGCAATCAAATTATGTCACCTTTATTACATGTTTCCCAATGAGATTTGTTTGTTTTCCAACTGAATTGTAAAGGATATCCATGTTCAAAGTTGAAAAGACCCTTTGAAGTTAATGTCGCGCACTAATAGGAGCATATCTCCTGTAGGACATTTTTATAATTGTTTTGTAGAAATGTTTAACAGTTTTGTAACACAGTAAACATGTGGTCACTTGGATTGAGTTAATTTACATCTGCCGGTTCTTTGTTACTAAGTTAATAAAAACTGTCCCACATGAATCAGATCTTCCTGTAGTTGATATTGGTGTGTGTCTTCTGGATCTTTTCAGATATTGTAAGGATTTGATGTTTGCTTTTCTGTTGTACTTGATGTATATTTTCCTTCCTATTGCTTACTAATCTATGTTATTCTGTTCAATTTGTTTTTAAATAGCTTGTTAGTTTATTACTTTTTGCTTCCCTCAGTCGCTCCATACGTTTCCCCCCAGTTTGTGCTCACGTTTCCTGTGTTGAGTTTGCTTTGTTGACCTTTTATGACCTCAAATTTATTGCGTTCCCTTGATATTTTTTTATGTTTTGTGTAAATAAACTGAGCAACATTTTTGCAGATCCCCTGCGTCTCTGTGGTTGGTCCGTGTGCTCCCTGACATGCCACATGCTGGTGTGTAATGCCATTTCATGAATTTACATCCAGTTTCCTGGAAATAACATTGTGGCCGGCTTTCCATCTACAGGCTTATGAAAACAGCCTCGGTCTCTTTCAGTCAGGAATGAGAAGACCGAATATCAAAACTGATATCAGCTTGTGACTGCCTGTTCTTCTTCAAGACTTATTCCTGGAGTGTGCCTGCTAATATGTATGAGCCTAAGGATTTAGTTTGCTCTAGAAGAAAGTGAAGCGGAGGGGTCATCTATATTGAAACTGACAGGCCCATTTGGAAACAATCATCAAATGTGTCATGGAAAAACCGCTACGTCATGGTGCAAAGGACGTCAAGAGGCTGCCAGCATCAATATTTTCCCCTCAAGGCTGGCAACGGATGTCGTTCTGATGGCGCTTATATTCCTCTTGGCAGGCCTGTAGGCCATTTTTCTTTCCTTTTTCTTTTTAGTAAAAGTTCCTGGTTTCAGAATCCCGGGGATTTCTCACCCTCATCATCCAAAGTGCAACATGACTGACAACAACCGGGACTACAGAGAGGAAGAGCTTTATCGGTGTCACCTCCTCCAGATAGGAAGTTCAGGTAATTAGGTGCACTCACCTCAAGCGAGGCCCAATATCCTGTTTGAAGAGAGCACTGTTCTGACTCACTGATCCTGAGGACAGGACACGCAGGCCCTTCTTTCTTGAGGAGACCACCTCGGTTAGTGTGATGCACAGTGGATTTAATCTTCTTGCCTCAGTAGTTTCCCTCCTCCCACTTGAGGAACTGTCACTGTGATCAATAATGAAGCTGCAAACATTCCCCTGAATTCTGGCTTCTTCTCGATCTTATCACAAACAAAGTGCCTTGGAAAAATATTCACAGCAATCAAAGTTTTCCACATTTTTCACATCACAACCACAAGCTCTAATGCATTTTCTTGGGATTTGATGTACGGAAAGTAAAAGGGGTTGCATATTATAATGTGGAAGCAAAATAAACCATTTTTACCAAAAACAAATCTGAATTGTACGCATTTGAACCCCCTGTCCTCCAAATTGATGTACTAATAGATATTTCATACATCAACAGTAAGAGCTAGATAAAAACATATTCACATGCTAGAATGGTCCAATCAAAGTCAAGATCAAAATCCGGTTGAGAATCTGTAACAAGACTTGAAAACTCATGCTCTTACTCTCGCCTTCATTGAACCTAAAGGTTTGTGCAAAAAAGAACAAGTAACAATGTTTCTCTAGAAACGTACAAGTTCTACAAAGTACTGATTCAGGATGGTTGAATACAAATGGACATCACTTTTTTAGTTATTTTTTTCCTTTTTTGGATTCACTTTACAATTAGGCACCACTTTGATATATCACATAAATTCCCACTAAAAAGCAATAGAAGGTTTTGGCTCTGACGAAGGCTCTGGATATGAATCCCCGGTGAAAGGAGCCTTCCTGCACACACATTTGGCCTAATCACAAGGGTCAGCTCAGCTGTATGAGACTTGATACTGTAGACCAGGTGGAAATGCAGCTATAGCCTAAGACAGGATAATCTATCTTCCCTCCCCTCAGAGGATCAAACACCCCTGGCCATTAAGGATGAGGGGACAGCACACAACACACTGATGATCCATTCACAGGGTCTTAACCTAACACGTGTGCCTGTGCAGAGAGCTGATCCTGTAGCCTTGTTATGACGCTGTTGATGTGCATGCTTGCAGGTAACCATCTAAATCCTTCTCCAGTCATTGCTCCCCGCTCCACTCCCCGACCCGCTGACATATGCTGCACCACTTTAGCATGGGGGGAAAAGACTAAAGACACTTTGAATAAACATGACATAAATGAGTCGCCCACAGAATCACCACAGCAATTAGGCACAGTTTGAACCAATGAAAATCAAAACCAAACCCCTCAACATGTAATCCCTCTTTTTTTAGTCAGCCTCCACATGGCAGCTGGGGTCCCACCACACCGAGGTGCTCACCGCATATTCACTCAGACATCCAAATACCATCACCTCACAGAAGAAGCTTTTGAACTGCATGCAGCCCTGGTTTAAGAGAGAGGGGGACTGAGTGCAGAAAGCTGATACCATCTGTAACACATTTTGTAAGAGCAGCTCCCGTAAACACACCATGTAAACAGTGGGGTATATTTAAAAGGAAAAACACCCCAAATGACAAAAGGGAACCTCTCTGAGGTCTAATCGCCCACTCAGATGTGCTTCATCACCTCACACATTTACTCCTGCCCGGTATGTGTCGTAATCTCCTTAAAACTCTTAATGCATTCATGCCTACGCTCCATCTTATTTTTACTGTAAGTGAGGTGGGAACCCTGTAAATTTAGGCAAAAGCCGAGTTTCTTTAACTAAGAGAGAGCCAAATAGATATCTGTTACATCCATTTCGTTAAATGAGGGCCGGGCTTTATAGAACAGAATAGAAGAAATACTCTATTACTGTCCACAGTGGAGAAATTCAGGTGTAACACAATCAAATCAAAAGTAAGTGGGAGCCTGCAGGTTTACACAAAAGTAAGAAATACATAAAGATAAGAATAAGAGGCTGTTCTGTAACTTTACAACATAAGAGAAATAATACTGTTAGCTACTTAAAGCTATAGATTAACAGAAATGATTCAGTTGAACCCACTTGCATATTTGAGGTGCAAATATGTGTGCATGAAAAACAGAGTCTAAAAGCTGCTGGGAGGAAGGATCAGTGATGAAGCTCCTTTGTCCACTTAGGATGCAGCAGTCTGTCACTGAAGGTGCTCTTCAGTTCAGCAGCAGCTTCATGCTTTGGTTGGAAGACTTTGTCCAACAGTGATGTTATAAACAGCTATGTAAACTTAGGACATAACTGGCCTTCCTGAGGAACATTTATGTTAAAGTATTTTGTGTCTTGAATGCCTGAAAGTTAGAATACAAATTTTGTTTCTGAAAATAAACTCTGATGTAGAGATCTGGTCCGACGTTTATATTATTCCCATACTAATTTTGGACTTTACGCAATGTTTTTTCAGGGTCAGATGATTATGCAGCAAACAACTTCAAGTATTTTTTATTTTTAGAATTGAGTGTTCAACTTTCTCAAGGATGTCTCTAATCTTTCTCATGGATGTACATGTCTGTACCTCCACTAATGTTTGGGTAAATGTCTGTTAGCATATTGCAGAGACACTGCGTTATATTTGTGACCATCAACAGGCTTCTGTTATAGCTCTTGGTGGATGTTTGACTGCTCATCTTGGTGGAGTTTATTTAAATTGGTTGGGTTTCCCCTGCATGGACTCAGTTTTTAGACATAGTCTATAAATTCTCAACAGGGTTGAGGTGGGGGTCATTCCAGATTTATGAAATCCTGCTTAATTCATCCCCAAAACCAGTTTTGATGTGTTTATTGGATCTTTGTCCTACTGAAAGAACCATTAGTGTCCATGTTTCCATCAGCTAACCCAAACTGCTCCCCTGAGAGTGAAAGGTAATCGGTTAAAATGTTCAAGAACAACCCAGGAACCTCCCAAATGTAAACTACTTGAAGAGCAGTGCCACTGCCCACTGTATATAACCATGGACTGAGAGGCTGCCAGCACTTTCAAGCATGACTGAAATCTGCAGCTGCCCACCCAAAGAAACTGAACCTCTTGTGAGAAAATGTTTTATGGCCAGATAAGACAAAGAATGAGCTGTTTGGCCACAACGGTGAAAGGAAGTTTGGAGGAGTTTGAGACTTTCAGATCTAAGAACACTGTTCCGGCTATCAAGCATAGTAGTGTAAGTATCATGCTGATGGTGTATTTAACTGCTTGTTGTACCAGTGAATTGCACAAGATGGAATAATGAAATTATTCAGCTTTACTTCAACTCAGCTCTGCCAAAAATGGTGATCAAACCTCCAGCCTTACGTTCCAGCTACTCTGCAACTTGCTTAAGGACGTTTTTATATATATTTTTACAGGGTTGCATGCATATATTTGATTCTATATTAATATATTTGACCTGATGTAGATTAGAAAAAAATGCTGTTCACTTCCTGAAGTCATACATGAGTGTTTCACTCTAAACTAATCACATTAGGTCCATGAAAAGTGTATGAAACCTTCTGACTGTATCATATTTAATTATATATTATGGGACATCCTTTTGATTTTTCTCTTTATTCTTGTAGTTCTGAAAGCTGACAGCTACGCGTAGAAGTAGTAAAATAGCAAAAGAACAAAACGAAACATTGTTTTCATTTCTACAGTCATCAGCCTCTGCTTGAAGAAAGGGAAGAGCCTGCAGAGGTGTTTCACGTGACTGACTGTGGTTGAGTAGGCTTCATGGCTCCGAAACGGGTCGGCATGTTCTGAAGAGCACCTCATGTACATGTCATTTCCTCCTTAATGTAATGCTTAAGGGTAAATGCACAGTCACGTTGCTTTCTTGTATTTCTCTGTTGACTATTGAAACAACAGGATCCTTTTGTTTGCTATGGATGAAAGAGGAAATTAACCTCTTCCTTGACTTCGGTGACTGGATGTTAAATGTTAAAAAGATAGTAGTTGTTATATATCATTTCATGGGAGCAATGTGTCATGGATTTTAATAAAAAGTGGGGGGAAGGGAGCACACTAAGCACCTAATCCACCACATTCTTATTGAAGTCTGAACACCAGCAGGCTTCAATGCCATGCTCTGCAATGGAAGGGGTTGCAAAAGACTGAGGTAATTGGATTGGAATACGGCATTGATTGTCAGACAACAAAAGATATCCATCTCTTTCTCCCTCTCATGGCCTTTCAGGTTTTGTGTCCCTGGTCTGGAATGTATTTGGTCATTCACTCATCTCATTCAAGCAGAGAGAGGACACAAGAACAGGAGAGAAGGGCCACCAGGACCGGCTCAGTCTGCTGTTCTCATCTGGAAGTCACAGCAGACCCATGTGTGAGGATGTATGAGCCATGGATCGCCCCCCAAAAGCCCAAGGGTCATTTCTGTGATCATTACCATAATCACATTAAGGCTGCAGGAGATTAGCACCATGGCCTCGGAGGAGAAACCAGGTCTGGGCTCCATAAGGACAACACACCGTGCTCATAGGGAGCAGCAGACATGCCGCATAATAAATGGGAGTAGTTATGGTTAAATAGAAGAGATCCAGGTTTTATTTCAGTTCTTTTTACAGTTGTGTAACACTAGTTTGGATTTGTCATTGTAAAAGGAAAGAACAAATTTATAAGGTGTTGCCAAAAGTGTACCTACCCTCTAAATGTTTTATTTATTTGATAAACCAAGATAAAATTGTGCATAGCTCTTGATTCCCCCCCCCCCAAATCTAAAATGTGTGCCATCTTTAGATCTCTTTCCACATCTCTCCAAGCTCTGTTCTAGTTTGCCATAACTTAAAACCTACCAAGATACAACCTTTCATCTAAACTGACAGCATTAATCAGATAAGAAACCTGCAGTACCCCTGAAGGAGCTGCAAAGATCCTTTTAGAGACTTAATGTGCCAAACAAGGCAAAACTGTGCAGTTATCATTTCTAAGGTTGGTTTGAAGGACTGATGATAATGAGGAGATGCTTGAGGTAAAAAAGGAATTCCAAGGTGCATGGTTTTTGTTGAAATAAAGATATTTCGAATAATCAAATATCAAACAAAAACTACATAATTGGTCAAAGGGCAAGAAGTAAAGTAAACCCTGGATAACTTACTAAACCATTACAAAGCAATTTACAGACACTAATGATCAAACAGAAGTGTTTTTTGATTGTAGGAGGAACCTGGAGTACCCAGAGACAACCCACTATGCATGCAGGAAATATGGTAACTCAAAGAAAAAAGAGCCCATCCTGGACTTGGAACCTAGGACCTCCTTGCTGCAATGGGGCTAAAAATTGCACCACTAGAAATTGCAGATGTTAATAGGTATAATTCAAACAACTGGTATAAACATGTGTTTCTACAGTAGGTAAGCTGGTCAGAGTTGATAGATAGGCAGATGAAGATTAATAGAGGAAAATGCTGGGAGGAATCCTGTTAGCAGATGTCAAAAAGTTGACACCTTCCAGCAGAAGAACAATCAGAAACATACGTAGACCCGCAGACATTTGCTCTTCCAAATAAAAGGCCATTAAAATACATCAAAGTTTAGAGGTGCATAATTTGACAAAAGAAGCAAAAGTCTTGCTAAGCACTGTGTAGTCTGTATACAATTCCCCCCTCCTCTCACTGCAGCTCTCCCCCACCCCCATAGCAGCATCACCTCTGGGCAGGTCGTGGGGGCAATGAAGGCAGATTTCTGACACAACCCCCTCCCCAAACTGTCCATAGTGTCTAGACTCAATTTCCCATCAAGGAGGAAAAAGAAACTTACCCAAGGGTTAAAAACTTTTCCAATTAACCCTAATTACCCAAAGAGAGCATTTCAATGAGCCCTGTAACCTGAGATGTCTATCAGCTCAGTGTCTATCAGGCAAGGAAGTGGTATCTTTCATCTTGAAGTTCAACCACAGGAAACGCGACATTTGAATATTGGCGGCAGTGATTTAAGAGCGTGGAAGCAACACCTAGATACTTTCCCTCCTTGTGAAGGAATACAAGTTGTATCACGGCCTCTGCATTAGATGAAAACCCAACCCCTGGCTTCCGGGTGTGCATGCCTGTGTCGCTGATGCTTCTGCAGATAAGATAAACCCTGCTGCTTTACTGTTAGGGTGAAAACACGGAGAGGTCGTACAGTCTTATAGAAAAACTACAAAAAATACCTTTCAGCTCATCTAGTGCAAGCACATACATCTACACAGCACAGCAACCTCATAAACAGCTATAAAGTGGGATGGTGAAGCATTACATAGTTACTGATTGATTCGCTCCTCACTATGTAATACCACGGTTTCCAACGGTGCTTCTTTGATTGTGACCCTTTGAGTGACCTGTGTAATTGGTTCGCACAAATCACTAACGACAGGGGCAGAGGGGGTTTCCCACCCCTCATATAAATGTGTGTGTGGGTGGGTGAGTCCACAGTGCTGGCCACTGATCTAGTTCACAGATTACCTTCTAGAAGAGAGACACCTGGCCACAGTTACCCTTTGACACCAACAGGAAAATTTCTGTGATCACATGGAAATAAAACTAATGTTAAATCTGTTAATCTGGTCAGCAGGAGTTTCATTTAGACTGACATCCATCCTGGTAGTGCTACGGATGTTTGGCCTTACCATGACTTGTGGATATATTCACCTTTCTTTGTTTATTTTTTTTGTTTTTGCTTTTTTTGCATTTTTTCTGATTAAACCCACAAACTGCAGTGCTATTTTACAGGCATAGGATAGAATCAGTACAAGATCATGTGTAATTGTGAAAAGGAAGGAAAATGAAGCATGTTTTGTACATTTTGCATGTAAAATGTTTAAAAGACATATTTTTGGATTCAACTGCAACTGGATTCAACATGTTCTAAAATGGATTAAGCTCTGATCTTACTAGGCCATTCTAACACAGTAATATGCCTGGACCTCAACCAGGTTTTTTCCAGTATTGTTGTAGATCCATATTCACTTCAGCTCTAACCCCCTTCCGTGTCTCTTCTAAAACAATGCAACTCCACAGCATGATGCTGCCACCACCATTTTCCACAGTGGATGCGGTGTGTTTAGGGTGGTGTTAGGCAGTGGTGGAGAAAGTACTCAAAAAATGTACTTAAGTAAACGTATAAATACACAGACAAAAATATACTCAAGTAAAACTACCACATTAACATTTGTACTTAAGTAAAAAAGTACTGGCTTTTAAAAATACTTAAGTATTAAAAGTAAATATCATTAAGTGAACCGATGGCATTTAATTTTAATACATAAGTAATGTGTCATTTTAATGCCACATTAAAAATGCATTTAATGCCACAGATAAAGCATGTTATTATGTTTACTCTCTGTAACAGTTTAGACTTTGATATGTGACTCTATGCATCATAATTTTGGGGATGGAAACATCTTGTCTCCTGTCCTAACTTCACTTTTTTTTGTCACTAGTGGCATTTATTTTTAAAGAAATCCAACAGAAAGGGATTGAAAGAAAGTAGGTGTTGGAGGACATGCAACCGAGGAGCCACATAGCAGAGTTGTAGTCAAGACCACCTACCCAAGACCAAGTCAAGACCAGCACCCCGCATTACATGACACACCAAAAAAATAAGTTTTACCTATCAAAATTGCTTCTCAAACTGATCTGAAAGATTCACATTCCCATGAAACACCTAGATATTAAATACTTAGAGCTGATATAAATTTAATCAGTACAGATCCATCCAGAAGAATCGGATTGTTCCTGAATGTCATATCAATGCAGACTTTGGTCACAGCGTTGTCCCATATTTGCGACACCTCAGTCAACACCTCCACACAATACGTGAGTGACAACTTTTCGCAGATGCAACATATACATCTCAGTCAGTACAGCTAGCTTTGCTAGCATCACGTCCACATAGCTTACCTCTCTTTTAAGCTTTCCTTCGAAGTGACGCTAAAAGTTGGACGAAGTCCCCACCGTCTGTGAAAGCGAAGCACTGCTTATTTTACATGATCATGTTGCCATATCTTATGATTTATGCAGCACTATTATATTTCTAAGATTAGACAGACGTCTCCTCCCGCTCAGAAACCACTGCGCATGTCTTGGAGCTCCGCATGCGAGTAAAGGGGGAGGCGATGGGTCAACAGACACGTAAGTCACGCTATTGCTTGGATTTTACGGCGCCACCTTAAGTCCCAGAACTTCATATTTTAACGGAAAAAAGCGGAAGGCGACTTGGATGTAACAAATAACGGGAGACTTTTGTAGAAATGGAGTGAAGTAGAAAGTACATACTTACTGTAAAATGTAGTGGAGTAAAAGTAGAAAGTACCTTTATTAAATCTACTTAAGTAAAGTACAGATACACAAAAAA
This sequence comes from Micropoecilia bifurca, assembly GCA_903067075.1. Classification (NCBI taxonomy): domain Eukaryota; kingdom Metazoa; phylum Chordata; class Actinopteri; order Cyprinodontiformes; family Poeciliidae; genus Micropoecilia; species Micropoecilia bifurca. The sequence goes on from CAEGAF010117118.1 coordinate 51,769, forward strand.
TGTACTTAAGTACAGTAACGAAGTACTTGTACTTTGTAACTTGTTAGTTACAAGTACTTTGTAAAGAAGTACAAGTACTTCTTTATGAAGTACAGTGGTTACTTCCCACCACTGGTGTCAGATTTTAGCCACATTTAGATCAAATATATTTTTTGCTTCAGGTCACCAAACCAACATTTTTGTATACTTGCAGTGTGACTTATTGTTTTTTTATTTTTAGGAATGTCTTTCTTCTTGCTGCTCTTCCATCAAATTTGTAAAGCGTAATGCTTTTATTTTATTTACCTGTTGGTCTTTGCAGCTCCTCCAGAGTTATTATGGCCATCTTGGCTGCTTTAATGCTCTCTTTGGTCAGTTTAGGTCAGTGCTTCTCAATTATTTTCTGTTACGCCCCCCCCCCTAGCAAGAAGAAAACTATTCGCGCCCCCCAGTCCTCACCGTGACTATCCGTCGCTGCATAACATTTTATTCTTAACATTAAAGAAAAGAAAAAAGAAAGACATATGGTCAAACTTACAAAGAATAACTTTATTAAATCGTGTTTTAAGTCTGCAACAGAAAAGATGTGGTAGCTGCCTTATATGATGCTAACAGCGCTCGGTGCTTTACTGAAGGAGCCTCACAAAGCGGGATGACTGTTGGCAACATTCAGCACGTTTTCGCTGAAAAA
>CAEGAF010117124.1:0-34095 GCA_903067075.1 Micropoecilia bifurca
CTCCCGACGCATTCCTGCGTGTTGTTGGGGGGGGGGGGGGGGCCTCTGTCGTGGGGGGGGGGGGGGGGGGGGGGGGGGGGGGGGGCACCCCCCTCTCCTTAGCCCCTAAGAAAACACAGAGTCCCCTTCCTCTAACTACCCACCAGCCGCACACCGACATACACACCTAGGCAGCGTGGAGCATGTGTACACACTCAGAATTAATGGGGCTGTTGCTGGAAGGCACCGGGACCAGGGGGGTGGGGGGTGGGGGGGGGGGGGGTGGAGAGGGTGACCAGTGTGTATGCGCTACGTCTTTATGTCGACGTGAAGAAAAATACGGTGTTGTCTGGCAGGTACCGACTGTGACACCTGACCCGGTCCATCGCTCAGACGGAGGCCAGGCTACGTAAACCTGCAAGGAAATCATCGCCAACGCAAACAAAACACGTGACTGACAGGCGACCCTGTGGGGGCAGGAGGGAGATAACAGCATGGGTTAAACGTATGCGGGTGGGCAATATAAACTCAAAGGTTTGATCAGGATATTTTGTGGTACGTTTGTTACAACGATAACAGTAACGATGACAGCTGTTTGCTACATCTTTTTTTAGGTAACTGTATTCATGTCGCAGCAATTATGGATCCCTCCAAACGCATGCTGCTCTTGATTGCATTCCCATTTGTAATGTGTTTCTTTAGGACATCAGTTACATAAAGAAGTGTCATTTGTTTCACCAAGATGCAGACTGTAACTGTATTTTCAAGTCTATTGGCATTTTTTCATGCATTTATTGAACAAAATCTGGAAAAATTGGCAAAACTATCAATCCCGACAATAAAGACAGTCTTGGGGTGTTTTAAACTTTATTAATGGGAATTTATTGGGATGACAAAACATATTTCTATATTGTAGTTTATCTTGGTAAACGATACAATAGACATCCACTGATAGTTAGAAGCTATCAAAGTTCTACTTTCTACAGAAGTTTTGCTTTTTATAGGACGTATTTCTGATCCCAGTGAGCTTTGGACTAACAGAGCTCTGCTCTGTTTACTGTAGGCTTGGTTTGATCAAGGTACATTAAATAAAAAAATATTTTTTCCTCCAGCGGTATGAAGCTCCCCTTTACCTGCTGCTGCGCATTGCCAGTCAGCTGCCCGAAAGAAGGCTTGTACATTAACAAGGAAGATGAATTTCACTGCTTCAAAGTATTTCAGACATTTCAGATTTGTGGATTTTTAAAAACACCAGTGTTTTATGATATCAGTATGCATTTTTAATTTTCTGCTCAATACTTTGAATTTTAATTTTGTTGTTCAATTCTACAAAAAACTAGTACCTGTACAAGCACCACTTTCTTAAAAGAAGAGCTTCAATGTCTATTGAAGTTGATGAAAAGTGGGTGAAATCTCAGAGGTTTAGGAGGCTAACAGCTAGTCATACAAACCCAGGTGCTGAACCTTTTTACCAGTTCAACCTGAAAATGTCTCTAACTTTATATTAGCAGGCATTCACCATCTGCTCCTTCATAAGAGACCATTGTTAAGTTTGAGCTCTTTTCCTAGCCCAATATCATTTTATTAAGGTAAAGTTAGGTTTGTTTTGGCTAACGGCTATGCTGGTCCCTCCCCGTCCACCAGGATATTTCCCAAAGCGCTTCAAGACCTGTAAACGCAGAGTGTAACCTTCAACTGCCATAAACAGCTGCTTATTCCAGTCTTGATGAACTTTTAACAGAGTCGAGTGGCAGTTGCTCCAGTAGACTGGTACAGATCAGTCTACAGCATCAATCAAGCTAACTTTAGCTTAGCAACACAGACAGTGTTTGGCTAAGAAAACAGTAATGAACATTCACATCTCGTGAAAGGATAGACAGTGAAAATCTACAGATGAGTCTGGAGGATTTTCAATGTTAGTTGTTTTAAGTTTTTAAAATTTGCTAAAGCTAGCTAGCTTTTGGAAGGCTAACAAAAAATGTACTGGGTTTTTGACAAACTTGTCCCGATGAGACAGTTTTTTTACAAGAGGCTAGTGAACTGGAACTGCCAATAAGGTCACAGTGACTCACTCCAAAACAATTCCAACTATTTCTTAAAACTTCTGTTACTTCTGTAAAGAGAACAAAATTACATTCTATAGCACTAGAAAACTAGTGATAAATTTAATGTTTTTTTCCTTAGAAATTTTGCTTAAGTGTGCAAATTTAGATAAAAAAAACAACAAGTAAACTTTACATATCACAAAGTAGAAGAACAATAATACTACATTCTATTGCAGCTTAAAGACAAAGTAAGCTAAGGGATTCAGCTTTATCCAGCGCTTTAGTTCATTACCTGAGACAAACACCATTGTTTTGTTCTGCTGATTAGACTGAGTTCTGCTTCACTGTCTGTCTGCAAATGACTTTGCGCTTCTTTGGTGTTTTGACTTGTTTTTGCAGATCCAAACTAACATGTTACAACACTAAGGGAGGCCAGGAAGGTGTTCTGCCAGGTAAAATTATAGTTTTTATCAAAGTTATCTAGTGACATGGAAGAAAAGGAAAACAATTACTGCTGAAAAGAACTGACTAAATACAAAAGCTAAAGCTCCACATTGGTTTCAATTGCATTATGGATCGATTCAGGCTACATGAATTAAGAAGATAGTGGTCAAAAATATGGTCAAATCTGATATAATATTTATTATATTTGGATGTTATTTACTACATTTTTTAGTACAAACATCTTATTTCCACTGATTAAAGAGGCAAACTCTTAGGAAACAAAAGACAATCTAACCTCTGATACCTTTGGGTGAACTTCCTAGAACTTCCCATTGAAGTTACATAACCAAACTTTCCTGCACTAGCTAATGAGTAAATTAACAGAAAATGACTTTAAGTCATTTGTTGTCAAAGTGTCCCCAAGACGGGCACAGCTTCAGAGGTATGTGGGAAATACCCCCGAGCAAACGTACGACGACGTATTAGGGACATGCAGACAAAAGAGCACATTTTTGCCAAAAAAAAAACTCTGAAATTTTAAGATTAATTTCAGAAATTGTCTAGAAAAAACTTAGAATTTTAAATGTGCAAGATTTTAACTTTTGGAAACGTTTTTGAGTTTCAGGAATCAAAGTTATCTGACTTTTGAAACACAGAAATGTCCATGTTCTTTTCTAGAACATTTATTAGATTAATCTCAAAATTCCAGATTTTTTTTTCAAGCAAATTTTTTGACTTTTTAAACTCAGAAATTATCATATTAAATTCTGAGATTAAAACTTTCTGACTTTTTTCCAGCAATGTTTTATACTTTTAAAATTCAGAAATGTTCCCGCTTTTTTCTAGAAAATTATTTTTGGGGGGCAAAGATTTACTCCTTTTTCTACCTACAATACCCCTGATATCCCGTTATACAACTGCCACTTATTAGTCCTACCAAAAAAGGAAAGCTTGTTGTCTGTGTTTTACACTGTTGTAAGCTCTTGTTTTTTATCTTGTTCTAAGTTTAATAAACATCCGCATATAAAAGTTTTATTCCGTGATTACAGCGGTGAACTCGGTTGCCAATGTGAGCCTTACAGTTGCTCAGGCTGGAAGCGTGTGCTGACTTAGAAACTGCCTCTTCATCAAACAGCCTCTCAGCTCCTCAAGAGTTCTCGTGCGTGTTTGTGAGCGAGTGGATTGCTGTGCTTGTGCTTGTCTGCTGCCCTGACGGCAGAAGAGCTATTGGCTCCGATTCAGACAGTAAAAACGGCTGAATTACAGAGGGCGATACGCTATCAGGACTAATAAAATAGCCAATCATTTAGTCCTCATAGACTGCTGTTTAGAGTTTAGCACACAGAATATCGCTCATTTTGATCAATCGCTACATCAACAGCCAAACAGAAGGGGTTGGAATATATATATAAAAAAAACAGGACACAAGATGAAAAATAAAAACAGGAGACAAGAAACCCAAAGTTGGAAAAGACGGAGGAGGGCGGGTGAAGGAGGAGACAGAGGAGTTATAAATGAAGAACAGAGAGGAGGAGGAGTGCGGCTTTGCAGTCATTAATTAGCCCGTTAGCTAGGGCCCGGGCGGTGCGGTTAGGGCCTGCGTCTTTGTGGGCCTGAAGGAAATGGGCCACATATGAGAGCCATTATAGGAACTGACTTAACAAAGACACATGCCTGTCAGCCACCAGGCTGGGCTGGGCCACTTGGCTCATACGGCACACAAAGGGCCCCGCCACTGCTACCAGCGTGTGTGTGGACGTTGTTTGTGCCAGAGCAAGGCATGAACTGTCCACATGTGCGTGATTATGCGTTAACGCCAATTGTCTCTTCTTGGTGAAGCGCCGGAAAGAAATACGCACGTGATTTCCTCTGGTTTGGCTGTTCTGACTTACTCGCATCTTTCAGCTCATCAAGCTTGTTTTAACTCCAGACAGAAGATAACGTGAATAAACGCGAAGGTGCACCTGATCTAAGTGTTAGAAACTGACGGCTGAACACTCTGCAGGGCTTGTAGCTGCAGAGAAGAATTTCTAGTTTCATCGATAAGAGCAAAACGTCAAGGTCACCGGCAAACTACCACCGCCATGTTTCACTGGTGTGACTGATATTTTCTTGACTGACAAGAATCATGAGTCAGCAGGATATTTAGACAAAAGTCTTGCGTGATCATCAACATGTGAGAGGAGCCTTTGCATCTTTGGTCATCAGGCCTTCGTGCCTTGGAATGCCGTTTCCCTCCATCTCTTTCTCCGTGTCCAGTCGTCAGCTGCGTTTCCTTTACAAATTCTCGCAAAACTTTGGTATTCCTCTAACAACAAATCCCACACAATTTTGCAATTGCGGTGCTTTTCATATCATGGCTGATTCGCCCCAAACCAGAAGATAGAAATATTTTTTTCCTTTCGTTCTTCTTTTTTATGACATTTTAAAAGTTTGCTCAAAATTTGCATCACAATTCAATAGAAACATAGCTAATGACGCAATTAGTCATCTTTCTTTGATCTCTTTGGCTCAGGCCTACTTCGTGTTGTCAGGTCAGTCCTGGGTAATTATTTTTAACTTCCAGCCTGGAAGTGGCTGATTGGACTAAACCAAAAGAATTACACCAATTAAAGTTAATTTATATTTTACCACAGAAGGTCATTACTATTTTAAAACCAGTTCTAAAGTAGTAATGTTGATATTGGATTGCTTTTTACCATTATCAGATAAAATCATTTTTAAACTGCAACTAACCATTATTCTAGAAATCGATTAATCTGTCCATTATCCTCATGATTAATCAATTAATTGGTTAACAAAAAAACAGACATTCTGCAGATTTTCCATTAAACTGTCTAAGCCTTTTCTATACAATATTAGGAAAATAAACAAACAAATACATCAATTTCTCTTCTAAAAAACAAAATTGTCATTTTATTGCTTAAAATACAATGATGTAACATCCTCTTACTGATTTTGGACCAGGAGAATATATATATGAAAACCCTTTTTAATATATATATTCATGTTATATTGTTCAGTTTTGGAATAATTACTGCTTTGAATATGTTTTTCTTTTCAACCAATGTTAATGATTAATCAATTGCTAAATTTGTTGACGGTTATTTCAGTTATTGATCAATCACAATGAATCGTTTGAGCCCTGATTTATATGTTTGGTAATGTTATTTTTTGATCATGTTGATGATCTGAAACTTTTAGATGTCTAAACCCCCCAGCAGACTCCATGAGGAGGTAAGTTTGTTTCCTGAGTCTTGCATTTGTTCACTCCTCTGTTTTCTCACATTTTGTAAGTATATCTAGCAGAATGAGGCCTTCGGAAGCATTTCTTTAACCCCTGCTTGTCTCCTGCTGGCTTTCTGAACCGTTTAAAACCACATGACAGGAAACCTGGGACACTTTGAACTCTGTTCCCCCCCCACAACCTCCCTCCTCCACCAAACCACCACATTAGCCGACAAACACATTCACACCATCCAGGGAACGGAAGCAAGAAAACAGGAAAATATACAATAAAAAAACAGAACAAACAAACAAAAAAACTTCTCAACAAACGTCTCAAATGACTAAAAAAATAAAAATAAAAAAATCTCCTGTTCGCGCTGTTGCTGGGTTGGTTTCATTATGCAGGAGGTTGTGCGCTCCGAAATGTTCTCCTTTGGTTTATCTATTATTCGCAGCATCTGGAGAAGATTTGTCTTTTTTCTGAATTGAGACGTGAAGGGGCGGCGGGTGCCGAGGCCGAGTCTCTCTCCGCTGAAACAGTAGCATTCGGTCAGCTCCTCTGAGCTTTGGCCTGAGTGAAGCTCAGGTCTGGAACTGATAAGTGGAAACAGGCCGCCGCCGCGCTGCCTGTGTGTTTAAGGCCCAACACACATCCGACACAGCGTAAACAGCCCAGACCCCAGCGACTAAACCCTGGAGCTCAGCCATAATAACTCTACACCTCCGTACAGTAGAGCCACCATATGCTTCTCGCTAAGTCGGGCTCGCTGTGCCAAGACGAGGCTATTGTTCTTTAAATAAACGACAAAAAGTTGCTAGGGGGGCAGGAGGGGTGTAAGACGGGTGGAGGGATTTATTGCTAAGTGGCTTTTAAAATGAAAACAAATGATTTCTCCCGGCGTTCTGGAATTTTCTACGGAGAGAGAGAGAGAGAGTTGTGGAAGCGAGCTGAAAAAAACAGAAATGCGCGCAAAGCGACGGCTACACAGCTGATGCTCCTGAAAGCCCCACGCAATAACGAGGCGCTCCAGAGAGCTGGTTTGTTTTCCACACGTCTCTTCATCCTCAAAACCAAACATGACACAGTATCCGCTGCCTCTCAGCGTGGAAGAGGATCCGAGCGGCAGACGGGCGGTTTTATGGTCTCACTCTCTCTCCCCCCGGGGGCTAAGAATCCTAATGAAGTCCGATCGCAGCTTTATTAAGATCCAAAGGTGGGGTCTCGCAGTGAAGAAGAAAGAAAACAGAGTGTGGGGATGGGGTGGGGGGGCAACAACCCCTCATTAAATCTATCACACCTCCAGAGCGGCAGGGAGACGAGACGGGGGGTAAAACATCGCAGCGCTGAGTTTGCTCGGGTTTGGCTCCAGAGCCGATTTCATTGAGTCCGAGCGGTAAAAAGAGTAAAAAAAATAAATAAGCTGATCAAACGTGGAGCAAAATTCCCACGTGGCTATTAGCCACAGTGTGCCAATTTGACAGCATTTGGCTCACAGTCGGGGGTCATTTTGGTGCTAAAGTCTGGATGTTCATGCAGCGGTTCGGAACGGAATAGTCAGGTGGCTGAAACGAAAAATACACGACTTCGAAACAAGAGGGCGACACGAGGAACACGACTGATAAAAGTTATGAGGAAAGCTGCGATTTGATCAGAAAATATGGTGGGGAAAAAATGTTATATATATAAAAAGAGTGTTTTACATGATACTATATAAGGAGAAACACATGCTGTTGAGTAGACAAGTCAGGGGAGGGGAACACAAAACGCAGGCAGGAGGCTTGGGAATTCTGGAGTATTGACCTTGGAGCAATCAATGCAAAAAGTAAGCAGGGCGATTTACTGGGTCAACACTGAGTTAAAATGGTTTGGTCTGTTTTGACAAAATAACAATCTCCTTCTTGTTAACATTAACATTAACTATATCAAATTTTCAGAAGAAGAAGCTCCTGAGCATGGCTAAGGCAGTGCTAGGTTAAAGATTCTCCAACGACAGTGACCTTTTTTCATGTATCTCCTCTCTATAATTTCTTTCTTATGCTTCCATTTAAATTTGAATTAAAACAGAGTCAAGGTAAAGTAAGACAGATGCAGAATAACCCAACTAAAAACAGCTTCACTCCAGTCCTAAATCCTAATCTAATTCTGCCACTGTTTTTGAGTAACCTCTGCAATCACAGATGGAGCTTTTTAAAAATATTCATTTTTGGTGACGTGCAAATTCAATATAAAATCTCAATTTTGCAAAATATCTGTTTGGACAAGGGAAGGACAAGATAACATAGCAATAGCTATGTATATAAACAACAAAGGAAGAGTAAAAGATGTGAGCAGAAACATTTTTTTAAAAATGAACAAACGCATCTGCCAACTGACCTGAATCTGTTGCTGGAGAATGTTGATCTTGTGCTGCTGCTGCAAAAGCTGCTGCTGTTGTCTGGCAATCTGCACACACACACACACACACACACACACACACACACACACACACACACACACACACACACACACACACACACACACACAATAACAGAAATGATGTTATTTGTGACAACTTGTGACAAAAATTCTTATTTCAGAATTTTATATGATCCAGTAAAATAAAAACAAAGAAAAAAACTAAAATATATCAATGTTTCTCATGTGCTATATATATATATATAAGCATATCCAGCTGATATCAGCATTTTAAATTGTCTATTGAAGTAAGTTTAACTAAATATTATGAGCAAAAATATGAAAATGAGCAATTTCAGCTCGACAGCCTTTGTATGTGTATTTTGAAGCTATCAGTTAGCTAGGCTAGGAAACAACTAGATTAGCACTGAAAAGTCAACCCAATAAACCATTTGTGTTTTAACATTTAATTCCTCTGTGGTAAGAATAAATAATGGCAGGAATAAAAAGATAACATTTTGTAAACAATGTCAGAACTCCACTACTCGCTAACAACTGGCTAACCATTAGCTTGCTGAAGTTAGCATTTCCTTCTTTGATTCATGGGTGCTAAACTGAAGAGCTAACTGGATCAAAGTTGCAAATTCTTAAACTGGTAAAAACTGAATTGGATAATTCTGCACTGATCAAAGATTATTGAAAGTAGATTGAAAAATATTGAAATTTTTAACGTAATTTTACACAAAGAAACATTTTTATGTGGTTTTGAAACAAGAACAAATTTTGAATGACAAAGTATGGAATATGGACTATTTTGGAACCTTTGTGTCGTCGGTAGAAAATGGCAAATGAAAATAATTATCTATTGCTAACTAGCTAACAGTTAGCCAGTTAACAGCTAGCAGCCAGCAACAGCCAGCGACTGTTAGCTGATGCTACACAGCCCTTAAGGGCTGTTTTACTATATTTTAGGTAAATGTTTAGAACTTGATGATTTCTACTTCATAAATCCAAAGTTATTATACTGATTAAACTTGGATTGAATTATTCTATACTTATCACAGATTGATTATATTTTGTGTATTTGTGAAATCAAAAGACAAAAAAGTAGAAGAATCCCATATCATCTTGAGAGCTAACTGCTAACTGTAAAAGATGCAAAACAAAAAAAAGTTATATAAAGCTGTGGCTCACATGAAAAGAAAAATAAGAGATAGAAAAAAGGCTACTTGACCGTGTGAGGTCGACTATATGTGCAACATCTATGTGGTAAAAGTGTGGTTGGTTCATGAGGACATCTCAAGTTACAATAAAGCTTTGAGACTGACATGTTTACAACACCTTGAAAACCTCTTATATACACTCAAACACAAGCAGCCGTCATCTTCACTAATGTGAGATTGTTGAATGTCAAACGCTTTTCCTCTGGTAAAGGCTTGAGTGTTGTCCAGTGATGGCTGGCACGGACCTGCCAGTTGTAAAAGCTCAGACTCCTTAAAGGAGGGAACTTGTCGTTCGACTACTTCCACCCATTTTGAGCAAAAAAGGGGGAAAAAAAGAAAAAAAGGAAAACAGCTGCTTCTCTCTCCTTTTTCTTTTTTTCTTGAGGAATCGTTTAGTATATTTATTCCGAAACATAATTACAGGCTTCTGAATGGGAGGCGGCGCCCCATTTGCACACATGTCATATTTCATTAAAAGCAGATTTTTCTGGGGTTTGTCTGTAGGGCATTATCCTATCAAGTCTCAACAGCCAAATGACTGGCTGATATTGGAATCCGTCTTTCTTTTCACTCTCCCCATTTCGCCTGCTCCTTTGTAATGCTCTGAAAGGTGGTATGTGTTTTGATGGGAGGTGTGGACGTGTCCAAACAGAGCCTGTCGTATGCCAGCCCACGGTGACATGTCGACAAACAGCCAAAACAAAGAGGATCAGCGCACCTAAAACACCTCTCTGCTTGTGTTTGCTCTTTCAAACGTTTAGTCGTTGACCTGAAGACTCGCATCTGGATTAACACGCTGCAGCTGAAACTTCTAAAGTCAGCAAAAAAAAGTCCATAAAGAACGTGTACATACACGGAAAAAAAACAAAAACGACAAGAAAGTACACTTAAGGGTATCGGCAGACGACAAGAAGATTACCAAGGCGTGATTGGGAGTTTTATAGACTTACTTAATAATGTGAAGAAACCAAGCAATTCCTTAAGCCTGACCACATAAACAACTTTTTAATAGGAGCGCATTAAACTTAAGTAAGACTAATTTTGCTAATTACACATAGCAGTACCAGAAAAAAAAGAAGCAGCGATCAAATATAATGACAATAAAATGTAGGAAGAAGAAAACAGGATTTTCTTGGGAAATCCTCACCAGAGGTAAAGTCCTTTTAGGAAAGCATAATATTTTCTAAACCTAGAAGAGTTTTTGCCTCCAATAATGCATTTGCATTATTGTTCACACCAGTTGGTCTTTCGATAGGTTTGTTGGAAGTTTTGTTGATTTATGTATGCATTCATTAATACTACCTGCTTGGTTTCCTCTGTCAACATTCATTTCTAAGTGAATGAATTCCTTGTTGTATCAGAGATGGTGATTTAAACTTCTGACCTGGAAAAAATGTTGATTCAGATTCGACTTAAACTTAACGTCTACTTCACATTACAGCTTAGACTGGGCCTGAAAAGTCCAGCCCGATCCGACCCAACTAATTAGCATCAATTATAGACCCGACATATTATTTTAATTAAGCTTTACTACATTTGTTAGACCATTGTTTGAGTGAGAAATGTAATTTCTCCCAATTTTTACTTTAACCATCGTTTTAACGACAAGGTGAGTCAAGAGCAAATTCTCTGGGATGTGTGACTGATAGGAGCGGAGCAGGGCAGAGTTGTGTGTGTTTGTATTGTGCAGTGCGCTGTGCTCGTTAGAGTCTAATGAACATCTGCACCTTCATTTCTGTCTTTCCTCAACAGAGTAAGCTGCCTACTCCCACCTTTAAACGATGATAAGTAAATTATTGTAGTCTTCTGATGGTCAAAATATCAAATTTCGCTTTTCTGTGCTGTATAGAATGTAGGATTATTAAATGCACCACCAAAACTTGAGTCCCATCTGAGCGTCAAGCAAATAATTTCGGACTGATCTGGTCCAAATTTCAGTTCAATCTAAACTGTAGTTCACATGGAAATATTTTTAAAAGACCAAATATGAGTTCAGAATAACAAACATGGCCGACCGGCCGATAATGTCACAGTTTGAGGACAATTTTTAACAGAGAACAAACAATACAAAGACGTCTTCGACTTTCTCGTCTGCCACAGTCGTTGTTTTACCTTTTTTTTCTCCCCTCACCCTGCGACAGACTGGCGACCTGTCCAGGGTGACCCCGCCTCTCGCCCGGAACGTTAGCTGGAGATGGAAACCAGCAACCCTCCCGACCCAACTAAGGGACAAGGGTGTAAGAAAATGGATGGATGATCTCCCCTCCATGTGTTTGTCACTTCGTTGTCTGACTGACTACATGTCACATTCAACAGGCTGCGTTCTTATTTTCTCATCGGGCCAAGACAATCCAACATGTTGAATATCAAAGATTTTTAGATTGGCGCGTTTCAAACATCCTTCTGAGCAGACCAGGTCACTCTTAAAACACTACACAGGAATATCTTAAGATTATCTTTAGAGCCATCCTGATAATCGGGGCTTGCAATTGGTCCCTCATGTAGAACCCATGTGGGTTCCTTGAAGCCAGTTGTGAACCTTGAGGCCCATCAGACCTAACAAAATCCAAATGGTGTTCACATACACATGTTGGCTAGATTTGGGTTTGGATTTATTTGGCTCTGCTAGTCTACAGCAAAACAGATTTTTATTATCTACCTTGGTACATTTATAAATACTGGTCTATTCTTTTTAAAATATGAGGACCTTGACATGACCAGATGTATCTGACATCTTCTGAGTGGAGCTAGTGGAACCGTTTGGTGGTGTTGCCCACCAGTACCTGGTCCTGCTGCTGCCTGGCCAACTCCATCTGCTGTCTCTGCTTCTCGAGCTGTGAGGCGGCCATCTTCTTTTGCTCGTCGTGGGCGGCCAGCAGCTGCTCCCGCAGACTAATCAGCTGACCGATCATGGTGGAAAGCTGGCGCTCCTTTTCCTCCAGCGACTCGGGCGTACCTGCAGACATGTTTGTAAATCAGTTTACTTTTACTCTGAGGCCATTAAACGAAGCACAATAATAATGACGGTTGCTAAGATGACATTGAAATTACCGGAGAATGAAAAGCGCATGGAAATTTATTCCGACAAATCAAAAAAGAAAAGTTGAAAACCAGATGATAACATTATTAGGGAATTCTCCTCTGAAGTTCTTTAGGGTGTTTCTTTTTCTCCAAAATTTCACAATGGAAGGACTCCTTTCACAGACACCAGAGGAAAAAAAAATTCCAAACAACTTGTTTGGCCCCTCGAAAAATGCTCATACCTCAATTCCCATAAATCTTCTGACTTGTTGTTACATCTCACTACTTATTATCTTCAGTCCTGTCTCTACACGTTATCACCCTGTGTCTGCTCACAAGAACAATAAAATTAGATTGAGTTCACCTTTTGAAAATGGGTTGATGTTAAAGACTTTTGTCGGGTTTATGATTTAGACATTCTTGAGAGGTTTGTGGGCCGACACCAGAAACATTCCAGCTTTTACTCCGCAGTCATAATATTTCACACGACAGCAAAGACAAAAGACGAGACGGTGCGGCTGACATTTGCCTTTTAATTAACAGAGGAGCAGAAGGTTTCAATAGAGCTTGAAGGAATTCTTCTCTCTATGCCTTTGTCTCTTTCATAATGCTTTACCTGACTTATTAACACCAATTCTGGTCAACAGTGAGTGGGACCATTTTGTGGTGTAAAAGTTAAGTGATACAAATCAAAACCTGCTGGTGGGATGCCAGGGAGAGTGTGGGGGGAAAACCGTGTAAAGAAAAAAACTGCAAAAAACCCACTTACTCTATTTATAAGGATTAACTGACAACCACTCTCTTTGAGGAGGGACAACAGCTTTTTAGCTCAGTTGAAAGAAGCTGGAAAGTTGAACCAAACCATATCTCCAGGCTCAATCATTCTCAGCAAACAATCAAACTGCTGTACAACCACAAACATCCTCATCTGTCCGCAGCGGAGGAGTCGACAATACGCTGCAGCCCTGAGTTCAGTCACAGCAAGTCCAGCTATAAACCCAACAGGTCCTTGGAAATTACCAAGAAAAAGCAAACCAATGAAGAAGAGGAAGAAAATATCCGTACTCATACAATAACGTGTTCTCCAACTGCTGTGATAAGGTTAAATTGTATCCTGTATGTTTGACACACATTGTTGACTTCATTGACTGCTATGGTCAGGCATTACAAATGAAGAAGCTGTGGTGTTACCACAAGAAGGTGATGTGGAAGCAGCATCATTTCTACCTAATGCAATGAAACAAAAGGAAGTTGAACTGGACTGTTCATTAATCATCCTGTGCATAAGGAAAAAAATGATTAATTTTTAACTAAAGAAACAAAACAGGGCCACAGGTGATGCATCTGCAGTCTACACAGTAAGAAAAGCAGCTTTGATGTTTTTGTGTTCGTGTCATTAAATAAGTACATTTTTCTAACTTTGTCTGCAACAAGTTGTAGAGCTCAGATGCAGCTTCATTCATTTTGATTGAATGCGTGTGTGTGTGTCCCTGTTGGTATGTAAATCTTGCACATGGACTGAAGTTTATCATGTTCAGAAGTTGCAGTCCTTGTGTGTGTGTGTGTGTGTGTGTGTGTGTGTGTGTGTGTGTGTGTGTGTGTGTGTGTGTGTGTGTGTGTGTGTGTAAGGTCTTGCCTTGGGGCCATGTAGGGAGACTGTAGGGTGGCCCCCAACACTACCTGCATACTAACAAAGTCTCCATTGTGGTCCTGTCAGGACACTATTGTACCCCTGACTGTCCTCCAACACACACTCTCATACACACACACACACGCAAGCAGAGAAATTACCCCTCAGCAGCCCTGACTCAAAGACAACATTCTTCTTTTCTCGCCTCTTTTTAAGTTTTTAGTTTTTAGGTAACATTGCAGTTGCCTCCAAGTTCAGATTCCCCCTAATGCCTCATCTTTCCTCCTGTTGTGATTTACCACACTCTCCTCGAGTTTTCTCATTTCCACCTTTTCCACATTTGTGTCTCATTTCATTCTCTAGTTCCTTTAAGACTTTAGTCTTACTTCACTCCTTTATATCATTTATACATTTCAAGCCTTCTGCTTTTCTCCTGCTCCTTCCTTGCGTCTCTATCTTCTGTCATCAACGCCTTCCTCTCTTCTCAACTCTAAAAATCTTTGTCCTGCTCCTCCCTTTCTAACTCTTCATCACCCACCCACCCCTTCCACTCTTCACTGATGGATGATCTATAACCACACAGACACGCCAAAAAAAACAGACTTCTTCTGTGCTTCCCCACGTGTTTTTGTTTTTTGCAAAAAGTGAAATCCTATTGTGTAATCTCAACAACTGCGATTACGGCTCCATGATTCATCTTTGCGGATTACGGGCTGCGCATTCCTGACGTGCTGCTGTGCGTTCCTCTGACGCTTTCTGGCACCAGCAACCTTGGGAGATATTTCCGTTTCCTATCCGTCAGGATTATTCCTGATGCCTGCTGAGGTCACGGGCCAAAACAGAAAAGCCATTAGCTGTTTTCTCACTCAGTTTGGGCAATGTGGAGGTTCCGCGTCTTAACTAAAACTTCTCTGTCCTCTGTGGGTTTTTGTTTTTTTTACCGTTACATTTAATTTCGGTTTAATTCAAACCCTGACTTGTTTCAAACCTCACATACGCAAAACATGTTTATGTATAATTACAAATATCCTCACAATAAGTCCACATTATTGATCATAATGAAGCAACACCGCCACGCATATTTTTATAAGGCAGTTTTTATGGTGAAATTTTTTTTAAAAAGTCATCTGCTGGGGTCTGTATTTAATTAATCAAAATTGATCACATTTTTATCAAATACCACATATCGATGAAATATAGATTTTCAATTCAAAACCCCTTTTTGCTTCTAAAAGATTGAGTAAATAAAACATATGAAAAAAATACAATATTTATAATTTTCTTTATCATATCATTTTTTTTTCAGGAAGCCCTGATTGTTCATCATCCTTTACCTATGTGGATTATGGACGCCAACGTTAGCATTAGTGTCTCCGCTTCTGTTGCTACATGTGTAGCATTCAGATGCTATTTTAGCTATGAATAGCTTCACTAATAGGCTAACTCCTTTTAGCACAACTTGAACACAACAATGGTCTTTTTCAGCGTCCCATCGGATTGTTATTTGGAGTAAAAATGAAGCCGCAGCGGGTCAAAAGAAGCAGCATGTTGTCCATCATTGTTTACAGATGTTGCTTGGACGTCAGACTTATGGGTGTACCAACCTTTGTACTCACGTACTCAGAAACGTGAGTACAAAGGTTGGGTGTCAGGACTTTTATCATTCTTTTTTACGTGTTAAAAGTGATGTAATTAATTCATCAAAATTAACATGCTAAAGAGCTTTGAGGCTCTCCTTTCCAAATATAAGGACAGTGTCTGAGTGTCCCTAAGGGGTCAAATTGATCATTGCTGGGCTACATCCAGCTGCAGCATCCAGCATGCTGAGGGGAGTAAATCAGCACAGCATGGGATTTGGTGAAGTTATGAAGTAATTTGCAGCTACATTAATACTACCAAATTTTTCAACAAGTTTGAGACAATTATAGACACTTTGTCTTAATTGTTGATCAAATGGTCAAATGTGTAGACAGAGGAGGCGGGAATGTTACCGCCTCCCAACCCAGCCATTCAAATGACGCGGTATGTATGCAATAAGGAATAAAGGTGAGAGGATTATGTAATGACTTGTTCATGTTTTTTTTTTAAACTTAAACTTGAATGTTTGACAAAGGAAAATGAATTTCAACTTTCCTTAAGATATGTATCCATTAGTGCAACACATAAAGTTACAATTATTAAACAACAACAAATCTTATTACGCGATTAGTATTAGTGTATTTGTAAATGTATTATAAATGTATAATGTGACCAGCACAAACAACCTGTTGTAAGGAACCAATAAAGAAAGCCCCTCCTACCGTTTATTAGCTTCCACAAAGGCTGCAATCCAATTCAATTTTATTCATTCCTAGTGGATAATTAAGAAGGTGCAGAGAACAGAGAAAAAGAAACACATAACCACATAAAATAACTTAAGAAATATAAAAAAAAAATAAATAAATAAATATACGTTAGTTTTTTTTATGTTGAATACAGAAGTTCCTTTTGGTACCAGAACTGTCTTGAAGTTTCTGACCCTGCTTACTTTTTAATACAGAACGTCATGTGCCACTGCTCAGATAGATAGACAGATCTTTGAAAACAAACAAACAACAAACAAACAACCCCCCCTCCCAACACTACCATCCTCTAAGCCTGGTAGTGTTGTTTTTTTTTTTTTTTGTTTTTTTTTTTTTTTTTTAAAAAAAAAAAAAAAAAATTATAAATAAAAAACAAAGAACAGTTTTTTTAAAAAAGGACGCATGGGCAGAAAAAATGCGGTAATTTTATTGTGTAACAATCAGAACTGGTCATTTTCTTTATAAAACACCAAAGGATATCCTGAAAGAAGCTCCCTTCTTTTCTCCTCTAGCAGAAGCTGAGACATTTCCCAGAGGACAACCAAGTAGATTTAATTTTTTTTTTTTTTTATCTCACTTGCGCGTTAAAATTGCATTAGTCTATATGTTTAACCCCGATCTGTAGGCTTCAAGGATGTAACATCTAATCTGAAAATATTCTGGTTGCCGTTGACGTCAGTTTGTGCCAGGGGACAGATAGACAGACAGACAGTAACATATGTTTTCATGGGAAAAATAAGAAATAAAGACGAAAAAAGTAAGATAGTGGATTAGACACTTAAATGTGAATATGATTATTGGAGCCAGATGTGCCAGCTCATGCATCTAACCTTATAATGAGACACTTTCAATCCATCTGTTCTTTTGCTTTACTAACTGAGCTTTGGTGAAAGATTTAAATGTAAATGCTGGAAAATAATTTAAAAAAATAAAAAAATATCAAGAGGGTTAAAAGATGGACAGAAAACAGTGTGAATTATTATGAAAGATTTTAAATGATTTTGTTCCTTATTCCTTTTTCTTGCATCAAAATAATTAAAATGTATGTTTAGCACAGATTGCCAGAGAGCGGAGTCTGGCGATTTTTGAAAACTTTGAGCTCTATCAACCTCAATTTCTTTCCTTTTCCAGCATAATACTAGGAAAAAAAGCTGTCAAAACTTCATATTCTGCAGGTCAGACCAAAAAAGAAATTGGTACCAGCCAGGAAAAATACATAAAATCTGTAAAATATTGCAGCTAAAGAAAATGATTGGACAAGATTACGGAGCTTCATGAGCAGGAACTCTTTAGAACTTCAGGTAAACTCTACAGACGGGATTCAAGACTGCGGCTTGTCAGCTAAGATATTTCTTGGTGACAGGAGGAATAATTCCAGAACGAATCACACTTTGGACTCCAGTTTCATTCACATCGGCCCCGTTTAGTCCGCTTTAATCCAACTCCAGTTCGGTTGTCTAGAAAGTCTGGTTTGTTTGTGGAGGTGTGAACAATCCATCGAGTTCTAATGCCAACCAAATAAACAAACTTTTAGCCATCTCTTAAAATCCTAGGCCTTGTGAACGCCAAACGGACCTGAGGCCGCTCCTAAAGCAAGAAGCAGACTACAGTGCAGGGCATTCTGGGTCAGTGGCGCAAAAAGTGGGTATGCAGCGTATGCAACGCATAGGGGCGCAGTACCAGAGGGGCTCTAAAACCCCGTCTGGAGGGGGCGGCGCTAAGTGTCATCTTCAAAGGTTTTAGTGTCGTTTCCGTCAGTAGCTCAAAGTACAGCGCCGCCACAGGCGAGGAGGGGAACAGGCTTTTCAAAGAGTTTGTTTGGGTTGACACAGTGCAGCTTGAAAGTGAACTGTAGCAGCTGAAAATGTAACAAACGTCCCAACTTTAGTCCCCAATCCAGCCGAGTCTATCGGACTATCAGGTGTGAAAACATCCTCAGAGCTTTGAGGCGAAACATCACAAAACAGCAGATTTCCCACCAGAGGTTTTGAATAAAAGACGCATTTACTGGCGCGCACCCTGTGAGCCGTAATGAATTAAACAGGGTCATCGGTTTTCATCACCCTCAAAATAACTGTGACTTTACAAGCGAGTTCAGGTTGTTGTGTCAGGAGGCACTAAGCAACAGTTGTGTTTGCGTATTTAGGTCAGCCAGACCGACACAGGGAAATAAACTGTTCCGCTCTAATCAGGGTGTTCCTTTTCAGCCGGGCGGGGGGAACGGAGACATCTGTGTGCTCCGTGATGGAGACTGTTCCTGCACTCAGGCATCCATCTCAGTGTGGAGCAGGAGGCGAACCTTTATGAAACTGAAGTTAGGTACTTTGAATGATGTTAAGAGACAGATAGGCTGGACTTTTCCTTCCAGTGTCCATCAGTATTTCTACACCGAGGGTCTCAGCGGTGGCCACTGACTAACACTGTTTGTTGCATAATTGTATTAAGCATCCTTAAATGCAGGTTTAGAGACGAGACAGCAGACTGGGTGTGTTGGCGCTTGTTATTTTAGCTTCTGTAATTTTCAGAAGCACGGCTTGAAATGAAGGCTTCTTTTCGAGTTAGCAGGCTTGTAACAGATGTCCAATTATTACTTTGCAAAAGGTGCTTACGGATGTAAAAGCAGTCTCTCTTTTTTTCTGCTAGAGTAATTGGAGATGGAGTTGGCCACAATTAAGAGAAGGAGGGGGGAGGTTTGGAGGGGCTGAGCAGATTTCTGGGTTGAAATGAAACTCAATGTCTGGGCTGTTCTGCTGCAGAGGACTCTGTAGTTGATTTTTCCACAGAGGAAATTCTTGCCATTTCAACAGGAGACGATCACAGTCTCTCTCTCTCTCTCTCTCTCTCTCTCTTTCTCTGTCTCTCTCTCACTGAGAGCACAGCCATTAGTAAGGAACGTTAGAGCGCGCAAGCAGGATCCGACGAATCATACGAGACAGAAAACCTCACTCTGCTGACTCCTCATCAGGTTTTCCAACAACGTTAGGAGTGCAGATACTGTTATGTGACTTGTAAATTTCATAAAAGTACAGAATGTGTTTGCTTACTGCTTAAAGAAGGTTATGTGCGACAAGACATATTACAAGAAGTTTACTATTAAACATAAACAATTGGGCCTCTGTTTCTTTAAAAGCTCCTACTCTTTCTGAAACTCCGCCTTCAAGAAGTCATCACAACATGGCTCCACTATTAACCCTTGAAAGTTTTTTTACCAGCATTTCACTGAGGAGGAGCTCGTATAATGAGCTCAGCAGGCTTTTGCTAATTGCTGCTGGCTAGTGTGAAGGAGTTGATTGGGGGACAGCTGCTCTGTGACACGCAAGTCTGGAAACCGATGCTCAGAGGAGGAGCGTTATCCTCGAAGGCGGGGCTTGGTATATCCAGGTGTTTTACACAGCTGAATGGAGATTAAAGGATTTCTAAAACATGTATGAAAGAATCAAAGCTACACTCCAACACTCCTCCTGATAGAACTACAGTAACTTAGTCAAACCTTTCCAGCTATGTCAACATTTGCCCATATAGGTTTTGTGAAGAGTTACTAGAGGTCATTGTCAATCTGGAAGGTCTCAGTGTATCTAGATGTGATACATAACATACATGACATAACATTTTTTTTGGAAAGTTTCATCCTCATTATGTCATCACACAGTTAAATGCCACCACTTCCATACTTCCCAGTTGAGCTGAATTTTTTAGGCCCAATTTTTCCTCCACATGTAACATAAAATGTTATGAATGCATTTTATTGGTACCTAAATACATATGCATATGTTTCTCTTCCTATGCTACTGTAACACATTCATTATATATATATTAAGTTAAAAAATTGTAATGTGATAAATCGCTTTTATCTATTACATTTTTAACAATAAATCTCCCAAGCCGGAACCTTTGTATTCGCATGTTTCTGGTACGGCCATAATTCTGACGCATGATCAACAGCAAGGTTATAAAAGTTATTTTTCAAAGTTACATGCGTGTTCAGTGATTCCTGAAACAGAAAAACATATATAAAAAAACGATAAATATTGTTTTATTTGACCATATGTCTATTCATCCAATAATTTAAAAGCAAAAAAGGGTTTTGAATTGAAAATATTTATTTTGTCGATGTAGTTTTTGATTAAAAAGTGATTCATTTCCACTGATTAATTGCAGAAGCTGCAATGAACTCAATTCAAAACTTCAATCCCCACTTGTAAGACAAAGAAACGGAGAGAGCGAGAGATTGTCTGTTTATATTTACCAGGCAAAGTGAGACGGTGACACAGCGATGCACGTTGTTGTTGTGTGATGAAATGCTGACAAGCATTTGATTTTCTCAAGCTGCAGCTGCCAAATCAAACTGCAGCAGAAGAATCCTGCCGTAGCATCGCTATTTTTACATCTGAATACCAGAGCCAGTTCCAGAATACTTTTGTCGCTGCGATCTATAGCCTCATAAAGGTTATTTGCTGATGCGGACAGAAAGCCGGGGGCTCGTGTCGCCTCTCCCCTCCAACCCAACCCTTAACCAGAGATACAATTATAACCCGTAGGTAGACCAGGCAGGCGTTTACGCTCCTGCTTTCATGTGCTCAAACTAAGTGCACGCATTCAAAAGATAAGCATAGCATTTTTAGTCAATTCCTAGGGAAAATAGCTCTTTTTTATTATTATTTACAGGGTTTTTTTTTTTGCTCATGCCGATTGATTGTATTATGACACTACTTGTGTTTGAATGAGCCCAAGGAGAAAAGTAGAGTTTT
Organism: Micropoecilia bifurca; assembly: GCA_903067075.1. Classification (NCBI taxonomy): domain Eukaryota; kingdom Metazoa; phylum Chordata; class Actinopteri; order Cyprinodontiformes; family Poeciliidae; genus Micropoecilia; species Micropoecilia bifurca. Next base: position 21,056 of record CAEGAF010117124.1, read on the forward strand.
AGATGTGGCTGCTTTGAAAAGTTTTGTAGTTTTCCTGTCAGACTTTTATAAATAAACAATAATTTCCATGCTCAAGTCGAAAAACTAGTGCAGAAATAAACAATATTTAAAATGGCAAGAATATAAAGGACACAAAGTGTAAACCAAAGCCTCATTTTTTTTATATCAAAATCAAAGCAGCAGAATCTTTCCTGTATATTTTCTAAAACGCATCTCCAACAAATTCCACGTTTCTAGACAAACTCGTAAAAGAAACCATAATGAAACCTCATTTTTTAGCAAATCATTTCATTCTTTTAGAAAACTTTCAAGTTTTAAGTCCACACAGCAATTATTCCACACCCAAATTCCTCTAACTGAAGAACAATTGTTTTTAATATTCGTCCTGAAACAAAATGTTATGAATGAAAAAAGTTTTTAAAACAAATTCCCTCTGAATTTCGTGCAAATGGAAGTGGCAGAATTCTGGAACAGTTCGGATCTCAAATGTTTTGTGTTCTCACCTTTGACCTCCCCCAGTAGCTCGCTGGCGTTGAGGCCTTCAACGTGATCCTTCCAGTCCTTGGAAAGTAGCCTCACCATGCAGGACGGTTCTGCAAAAAAACATAAGTGAAACGTTACGTCAATGAGTCTTCAATGGCTCTTAAAGTCAAATATTTAGAAGAAAAATCAATCACATTTTATTTATATAGCACTTTACGACAGTGACGGCACCGAAGTGCTCTCCATTTTAGCTCAGGGATAAAAATGAAGAAAGACACTAAAACAAAATGAAGTAACAACATTAGTGGAAACATAAAAATGACAAAATACCACAACGTACTAAAAGCAATTCTAAATCAATGTGTCTTTAGCTCAGCTTAGCAATTTGAAATGTTATTTACAACAGATGTTTGCGTTTCGGCTTTAGTATTTCATAGTAAAATCTTGTGCCTTTCATGCACCTGGTTTGTGGATTCAATAAAAAAAGAAAACAAAAGAAACTAAGAACACAACAGGCAGTGGGAAAGAAAAGAAAGTTGGACTGGAGGAGAACCCAGCAGAGAGAAGACATTGTTTTTCGTATCTGTGAGGACTTGTTAGATTCCAGCATGTCCTCCAGCTTCTTCTCCAAAAACATAAAAAAAAAAGAGGAAAAAAAGCAGCAGTCATCCAGCTGACCGATATGACAATGTGCGCATTATACAGAGACGGGTTCTTATTTGCGGCCGTCTTCTTCTCTCACATTGTGTCTCGTAGCCTGGGGATAACAGACGGCGCGGGACACGTGGTCGTACGTGGTCATGGGATTCATAAGGTCCCATTTGTTCGACGGGAGTCCTGCTGTGAACTTCACTCCATCAATGGGAACTTTTTTTGATTTATCCCCAGAGAGGCCGGCGGAGGCTGAGGGAGGCGCTGCTCGGGACTTGAGAGAGCAGGAGCATCACGGTGTGGATAGAGTCATGAAGAAGGAAACGCACATTGATTGAAGGATGTGACTTCAATCAATGAAGGATGTGGCTTTCTAAAAATCAGGGTCAAAGTTAGACCAGTTTGACTGATGACATCATATCCATAGACACACTGCATGTTACCGTTTATGTCTGGAAACTTTGCACATGCGCACAGCATATAGGAATTCTGTTATTTCAATGCTGCCATATTTGCTTCAGCTTCCTCAGTAATTTTTTAAAATATATTTTTATATTCTCTTTTAAAAAAAATCTGTGAAAAGGTGGATTTTCCATGAACAATTTCACGTTCCATAGAAAAATCTGCAAATAGAAAAACTGGCAAATACCAAAGCGCGTCCAGGCAGGGGGTGACAAACGGTGACATGGAGAACTAGCACCAAGACACCATTAACACAGTGAAACATTACAGTGGCAGCACTATACTGCAGGGCTGCACTTCATTAGCAGACATGGGGAAGATGGTCAGCGCACAAATAAAGGGCAAAATATAAAGAAAACAATTATTTTCCTACTATTTTACCATCATGTACGTGTTTGTGTTGGTCTGTCAGACACAATTTAAATAAAGTATTCTGATGTTGGTTGGTGTAGTTAGAAAAAAAATGAGGGCAGGATTCACCGGGTGTGAATACTATTGCCAGGCTCCGCATGGTAAGAGCCTCCTGCATGTAGAGCTGCTTGATTCACTTTTCAGCTTGTGAGTTTGTGTGCAAACAGTGGTTTTCATGCCAGCGTACGCGCTACAGATGGTGTCAGAGCCACGCAGGGCTCCATGCCAAAGCCTCAGCAGCCCGTGGATGTCAAAGACACACACACACATACACACACACACACAGACAAACACACACGCACGCACACATGAAGAAAAAAAAAAGAAAAGAGACATTCTTGGGCTCTTTGCGGAAAACCTGCCCCTGAGGGCTTGCCTGATTTAGAATGGTTAACTCAGACAATAGCTCATTTGTGGTGCCCTTATCCTGACAAAAGTCGCTATAGGCACTCATTACTGCACATGCTCCATTGTGAATGGCTTAATGTTGAGTTTGTACGTACGGGCCCAATGCGCGGTCATGGGATGCCGTCCTCCAGCAGAGCGCAACTTCCTCACTGAGCTCATTAAAGCCAAACATGTTTACAGAGGGATTATGATCAATATAAATAAGCTGGTGAAGGGATCTGGATCATAAGGGGGCAAAACGTAAACAAAGAGGGGAGACGGCTGTACAATGTAGCAGAGAAACCGAGTGTGAGCTACAGGTATTACTGCTGGTGATTCAGCATACAGCAGTGGGCACTGCTAACGAGAAAGCTAACTGGACTAACTGTCCAGTTAGCGTCCAGTAAAGAACTAATAATAAACATTAGTTTCACTAATGCTAGAGCACTATAGAAACTAAAGCTAATGCTAAAGTGCTATACCAACACAGAATTTAAATTTGAGTTAATTATAACTACCTTTGAAGGACTACAACCCTCTAGCACTGATTTGATTTAGGTATAATAATTTACATGATCTATAATGCCCTTAGATATTGTATTTATAATTATATTTTGTTCTCTTCTGTGTTTTATTTTGTTCCTGAATGTTTCTTGTTTAAAGTGAAGGTATTGGAACACAAAAAGACAGGGACCATGAGGAGAGGAAATGGAAATGTTGTGTAAGCAGTCTCTGTCAACTTCAAAATAAGAGTATGAACATAAACGCCTAACTACTTGAAGAATTCAAAACTTCGGCACAGATGTCCAGCTTTATTACAACTGAACAAAACAGCCAAGTAAACTAACACTTTGCAATTCATAAAATTAATATAGCAAGAAGCTAAGTGCGCTAAATGTTTTCAAAGATACCAAAAGAGCTAAAGCACTAAACAAAAGTCACTTTAGCCAACTTAGCAACTTTGCTGGTATATTTAGGAACGTTTCAGACCCCTTTAGCTTTAGATTAGAGGAAGTGTGTTCACCACTGTCAGGACGAAAATGAGGTATTTCCTGGAAAAAGAAGCCACCTTGTTGTTAAGTGGAACAATTAATATAACAAGAATGATTCTCATGCATATCTACCAGACAGGTTAGTCTGCTAAACTGCATTTATTTACTTCTAATGCTGATTCTTAGAGTCACTGTCTGGTGCTGCAGTGGGACAGATGTGTTTTCTCATCAGGCGACCAAAAGACGCCAGTGTGCATTTTTGTAACAGGCCTCTCCATCACAAAAAAATCTCAGCGCAATTTATGAGAGCTTTTAAATGGGAAACTGCAACCTGTAACTCAGAGACGCATCTGCATAAGTCAACCATGTGTACTCTAACACACAATTTACACCCATCGCACTGATAAACAGCCCCGCATCAGAGGACTGAGGAAGAAGAGGAAGAGATAAATGAAAATGAGACGTTTTACCTTAGATGGCTCTCTTATCTGTCGCTGTGAACGAGTCAAGGTTCAAGAGCTGTTTAGATTGGGAGGTAGGGGAAGGCAGGGGGGGGATAAAGATTCCACAACGTCTGAACGCAGACCTCTCTATCAAGAGGAGGAGAAATGCAGAAGATGGACGGCTCAGGGAAAAGAAGGAAAGAGAGCTGGGGTGAAGGGGTTGAGGAGGTAAGGATGGAAAACGATGAGGAGAGAAGTAGAGATCAAAACCTTCTGATAGCCTTGAATAAAAATAGATCAGTGTAACGAAAAACAAAATTAGAATAGAAAGCAACAATTATTCTTACTGCTGTGTAATTATTGTTACTTAGGATGCATTTACACCCGCCCTATTTGGGCCGCTTTAATTGAAATGTAGTTCAGTTGCCAAGAAGGTCTGGTTCGTTTGGGTTGGTGTAAATGGGCAATCAAACTCTGGTTCACCTGAAAACCTCGTTCTCCGTTCGGCTGAAACTCTGACATGTTCGAATGTCTACGTGAAAACCAAAAGCAGGAGCGCACTGTAGAGCAGGGCATTGTGGGTAAACACAACCAAAAGCAATGTGGGAGTTTCTTGCTAGCATGAGAAATGACTCATGGAAATCTACCAATGACAAAAGAAAAATCCCACCAATGATCAAATATAACGCTACTCTATCTTTGTTTACATTTCATGAAGAAGAAAGTTGCCCTCATTGTCTTGTTCAGAGGTTTTTATGTTGTTTCTTTATGTAATTCTTGCTGCAGCGCCCCCACAGGCAAGGGGGGGGGTTACAGGATTTTCAAAGAGTTTGTTTAGTTTGACTCAGTGCAGTTTGAAAGCAAACCGCAGCACCTGAAAATGTAACAAATGTTGCAACTTTGGTCTCCAATCGAACCGAGTATCTACCCAATAATCAGCAGTAAAAATTTCCCTTTAATATGTCAGTGATTCTATTTTAGTTGTTTTTTTTTCCCATGTGCTTCGTATCCCGTCTTGCTCTGCCAATAGGGAAACTCGACCTGTTGCACTGTCACTCCTTTTCAGCTTCAAAGGACTTTAAATCTTCACCAGAAAGTTTTGCATAACTACTTAAAACCAAACTCTGCCAAAATAACATTTTGAGTTATTTAGCTGTAAGAACTTTCCACCATTTTCAGCCATTATGTTACTACTTGTAACTAAAAATTCCCATTGCTAGCATGTGACCCTGTTCTGCTTTTTTAATCCATCAACAGCTACCGTGGAGCGAGGGAAGACAAAGGCTGATTAAGGCACATGAAGCAGCAGAGATGCAGTAAATCAGGAGCAAGGCAGTCGGGCCTCTGCCAAGTGTTTTGGGTACACATCATTTTATCACCTGTCTCAGCGCCAACCTGCCATCAAGCAGCGCTTTGGATGTTGGGCAACTCCCGGTGTGTTTCCCTGTTTGTGTGTTTGCCGCACACCGGGCAAGAATCAACAGCTGCCAACGAACACACAGTCTGCCTCAGGCTTCTACTGAAAGAGTTGCCTTATCTGGTTTTAATTTCCCGCTTTCATTTCAGTGGTTTATTTATTTATTGTAATGAAACAAACTATAAGACTTTCTGCCATATCTGTGTATCTACTGTATATCTAATCTGTTCAAACCAGAACAGCGTGGTTTTAAGCTTACACATTTTTTAGCCTACTTCAGGTTGTCAGAGAGGTTCTGTTTAAAGGATTTCTTGATTCTAGAAAACGCAGGTAATCACTGTTAATTCATAATTTAACAAATGGAGTTTTGACTTTATCTCTTGGGTTTTGCTTGGAGAACCTATTACTTCCCTAATAAATAAAATAATCACACGAATGAACTGCTTTACTTAAGTTTTTTAATTTGTTTTTAAAATTTGATTAATGAGAGAAAAAAGTTCTTCAAAAAAGACTTTCAAAGGCCCTGGATTGTTTTTAAATTTTCTTTAAAAAAATGTTTAAAATGTTCACATTCTTTCATTCTCCATTGCTCTCCTTTAACTGTACCATACGACTGGGTCACACACTGTAGTAAACTGCAGTGCAACTCAGAAAATCAGAGCTCAGGAGTCTGCCATAAAATAATAAGAAACGAGAAAAAAAAACATTCATCTGAAGAATGAGTTCATGCTAAAGTCAACAGAGACCCCGTGTTTTAGCAAACGTTCATAGAACACACCCAGGAACGCCAAAAAGAAAAAAAAGGTCTCTGTGTCTTCACTTCGCCACTGAGTGCCGGTAAATGGAAGCTGACAGCTACACTTTGCACTTCCAAATTTATGTCGGAGCCTGTGACTTCAGCTGCAGACCCCACAGCATTGCGACGCAGGGAGAAAGAGTGAAAAAGGAAATGAAGAAAAAGAAACGCTGAAAAAAGAAAGAAAGAAAGAATAGAAAGAAGCGAGGAATAAAAAAGAAAGAAGAGAAATAAAAAGAGAAAAAGCAATGATTTGTGATTAAAGATACATGATGACAGGTGTTCAAAATTCCTTCTTTTGAACAACTTTCTCTATTTTTATGTTAACCATTTTTTCTCTTTTTTTCCAGCAATAGAGAGCAATAAAAATTCCAGATACACAATCATCCAGCTAAACCTTCTGTTCATCAGGATTCCTACATGTTTTGTGTCAAGATCCTATAATTGTCTCAATGCATATTTCCAGAGTTCTCACTGAAGTGATGGATGGATGGAAATGACAACGGGAAAAAATAATTGGAAGAAATTAATGCAAGTAAGAAAGTAATGGAGGGGAAAGAAGTACAAAAGGAAAGATGAAAAGAAGGAAGAAAGTCAAACAACAAAACAGGAAGAAGAATTTAAGATAGAAAAACAATAAACCTCAACAAGTTTTATCATTATTTCATGCGTTACACCAGCTAACATCCATAACTTTCAATAAAAAGATTAAAGAAATGGGGGTGGCAGCATCATGATGTGGGGATGCTTTCATTCAGCAGGGACAGGAAAAACTGGAGAGAAGGGTGGAGTTTTCCTTCCACTTCAAAACACTGCCTCCGCTTTGGTCTAGAGAATAAAATCCTGAGTGGAAAACATTTGAGTGTGAATTTGTAACATGGCCAAAACGTGAAAAAGATCAAATGGTGTGAAGATTTTTTGCAATGAACTGTGTCAGAAATGTGTCAGATAATAATAATAATAATAATAATAATAATAATAATAATAATAATAAAGGGCAAGAAGCAGGAATACACTGAGTAGAGAGATGGAGGGATAGAGTAGAGCGAGAGAAGAACAGAGAGAGCAGCTGTCCTAACAGCTGGCCAGCAGGATTGATGTCTCCGTGAAATAAAACTCAACATATGTCCAAACATGAGGTGGCGAGCCAGCCAGGTGGACAGGACACACACACACACACACACACACACACACACACACACACACACACACACACACACACACACACACACACACACAGCGCGCACACTGATTAAAGAATACCACCACACTGCTGAGACATTTAATTGAACAGAGGGGGTACATAACACCCACACACACACACACGAAATCAGCCGTGTTCTAAAACCATTACGATGCAGAGTGGTTTGCTGTTAGCATGGTGTCTGTTTCACACACACTATTTTCATCTGTCAGATGATACCCAGACGCTCTTGTGACAGAACATGGTCAGAGTTAAGGTGTGTTGGAGGTTTGGGGTTGTTTGTGTTTGTTTTAATACCTTGTCGGGACAATTTTCCAGACACATACAACGTTGTGGGGACCCACTGCTCATTGTGGTCCCCACAAGGGGAAATGCTGTTTTTAGGTCAGGACTAAGGTGTGAATTGAGTTAGGGTTAGGGTTAGGATAAGGGTAAGGTTTAGGTTTGAGAATTTTCACTCCCGGATGAAGAAATGAATGGAAGACAATTGAAAGTCCCCACAAGAAAGCCAATCAAACGTGTGTGTTGGAGGGGCAGGGGAATGTTGCGTGGTATTATTCGTTTACACACTCTCACCAAGCAGTTTGCTTTCCTTCATTGTGCATGACCAACATTAATAATGACACCAAATCAGTTGGTATTTGTAGTGAAGATGACTAAGAAGCCTTACAATAAAATAAAGCAAGATAAAATTAATCGTTTTATTGTGAGGTGTCATCTTACCTTGAATTCTTTTTAAATTTTAGGTAACATTCATTTATATGAGGACAAAAAAATCTATAAAGAAAACAATAGCTTTTACAACTTCACCAATGACATGATTACTGAGACTCGGAGGAATCTACTTATAATGACTGTAACTGAAGCATCTTTAAAGGCGAACTTTGACCTGTTAACTGTAACCCTGGAAATGCTGACATGCAAGTCAATGGGTAAAAGAGGACACCAGCCTTGTCATGATAGTTACAAACCAGTGGTATAAACCAGCTCCTTGATCTACATTTTGCATCATACACGGTCTGCACCCTCAGATATTGAGAAATGATTACTTATTGAAGGTTTGAACTCTGTTGAAGTTATAAATGTCACGAAATTGCAAACGTTTAGCCATAATGTATGTAATACTGTATTTCAACACTATGAAGCTAACCGGAACGATCCGATCCAAACGAGGCACCTGTTGATGTTAACTCAATATTTGGAAGTGTAGCTAACACGTTCACTTGTTTTTGTTCACTTGCTTTGTTCACTGTCATTACTAAAACTATAGGCAGACTATAATTCTAAAACAGCACTGAAGTTGTCCACAACTCCTTCTACTGTTTGTTGATTAGCCCAGGAGAAAATCTACCAGAGGGAATCCAACTCAATGAGAGAAAGTCCATGCAGAGAACTGAAGAGAAATGAGGAAAGTAACGGCCAGGCTAGCTGGGATCCAAAGAGCAAATAAGGTAGATTGGCAGTGTTTGCTAACAACTGATGATATCATCCAGAACATGCGATGGAGTATCACCTCTGCTTCCTGGATATTGAGCTATTAGAAAATCATGGCAGTTATGAGAATATAACACAAGAACAGTGTTCAGTCAGAGACCTCTTAAGGTTCACTGCAAGACTGACTGCTTCTGGACCGACTTTGAAGATAACTTGGATGACATTTCATTAGCCTTTAGGATTAATAAAGTATTTTTTATTGTACTGAATAAAAATTATGGCTGTCTGGTTATTGTGAAGTTAGAGTGTTGTAGGTTTTATTAGCTGTACTTTGTAAACAAAAAACAGGCTAAGGTATGACAAATATATAGACCTGGATATTATTTGTCAATTTATCAGTAAAAGTAAACAAATGTATTTTAACAACAGTGTATATTATAGTTTAAGATTAAATTAAGATACTTCAGGACAGAGCAACTCAAAGCAACGGATCCACAGAATCCAATGATGTAATCCTCATTCTCTCTGTTGAGATAAAACAAGAAGCCTGAACTAAGTAATAAATCTCATTATATGCTGAATTTTTTTTGTTTGTTTCCCTGGAAAGAAATGACACAGCATCCCAGGTTAATCTCATCAAGCCCAGAGGTGGAGAACAATAAAGACCCGGCTGAGTCGGCTGGTGAGCCGCAGCCGACCGAAGGGTCTGTTCTACTTGAGTTGAAGTAAATAAAAGTGTTAAAAGTTAAACATCTTTTTAATGGTTAGCAACAGAGCCTTAAAATCCTATTGTGGAACAACAAAATACAATTAACCCCACTTTGCCCCCTGTGAGTAGATGAAGAAATGCTGTTTGAGCGCGTTTCAGACCGGAATGAAAATGTTGACCGAAGTTCATCTCTCTTTTCCTTCAGACTCACTTTATATTTGATTAAAAAAAGCTGTGACATATTTACTTTTTAAAAATGCTTTTTGTGTTGTTGTTTTTTTTTACTCCGTAACATCAGAAGAGGATTGTGGCATTAAATTATTATTAGAAATCTTTTCAGTGCCTCTTCTGTAACAATTTCTACCTCTGACAAAGATTACATTTTTTTACTTATTGTTTATAATAAAAAAGCTAAATGCATAATATAAAAAATATTTTAATAATAATATCAGATAGCAAAATGTTATTGAATCAATTGCAATATGAAACGCAAGAAGACTAGTCGAAATACTTTTTAAAAATTTGTAAGAAAAAATTATTGTACCAGGCTTTAAGTGGTTAAATTGTAAAATAAATTTTTTTAATAATTAAAAAATATATATAATAAAATGAAGCAATATGACAAAAGAAAACAAGAAATGTAATCCTAAACACACTATAAAACCTGTAATCAATTTTTGGCTGCATGAAAGCTGACAAGACTTACACCCCTGGTACCATATTGCCTCTTTCTTAAACACACACTCTAAAAACACCAGTTCAAGACCCGAGCTTCTGGTTCCACTTTAGGCTTGATACATGAAACCCTCTCTCAGCACACACACACACACACACGCACGCACGCACACACACACACACAGACACACTGAGACATATCTGCGCAGACATGCAGACACAGAAAAACGTGTGGTTTTGACACAATAGAAACGTTGTTTTGGCTTGGCTGGACGTGCGACTTGAATGGCGGTGGAGAGAGTCTGGGGTCAAACCTCTGAGGACTCAGTGAGTCTGGACTGAGTCATTAACGAAAGAGCTGAACAATGAAAAGCTACGCATTGTATCTTTATCTGCCATCACAGCTCGGATGATCAGCCAGGAGCTGCAGAGAACAGGCTTGTGTATAAATCTGGTCGTCATCAGCGTAACGACTGATATGAAAGTCATTAGCTTGTGACGCATCACTTTAGATAAAGTTATTAAAGGTTTTGAAAACTGTGTCATGTTGGCAAAGATCCACAAAACTGAAGCCAGAGTGTGAGGAAAGAGCAGTGCTAAACTAAACTGGTGTTTAGCCTGTGGCTAAAGTAAGATAGCATCTGATAAAAATCAAAACTCAGATCATGTTTATTTGCACCTACACCATCGTGCTGCTATTAATTCACTTCAAAATTCAAAAACATTTTATTGATCCCAAAGGGAAATTAAATGTTGTAACTCAACAAATTAACACAATTTTACTACAGCTAAATGCTTCAAATTCAAGAAACTACTCACCATATTTAGACATTTACTTATTTAAATGTAAAACATAAATGTACAATTTAATGCAATACTGTAATCTCAAACTCCATTAATGTAATAGGTAAATAAACAGAAATGTTTCATGAAACTATTTACTGTTTCATGAAACAGTAAATCCCATATAGCTAAATTATTGGTACACCTACGATCAATAGTTTATACAACAGTCTATTGGCAAAAGCACAGCTCTTCATCTTCTTAAACATTTTACAAAGTTGGAGCAGACAGAAAGACGAATCTTTCATTGTTTTTTTTACAGTCTGTACATAACTCAGAATCCTGAGTTTCCTCTTATGAATTTTCTGTCCAATTTACCACACAGACTTTCCTTTGGGTTTAAGTCCAAACTCACAGGAGGATCTAGTCGCGTAATGTAAATGTCCATTTTAACCTCATCTGACTAAAACATTTGTGATAGTAGGACAACAACAGCTTTTACTGGCATCACTGACCAACCAATTGGCATCCAGATAGAGTCTGATGGTTGTTATGGAGAGTAGATGCCGTTCAGGCTTGTCAATTAAAGTTCCAGTTGTTCAAAACTTTCAACTTACTGCTCTGTGTGTGTAATTGTGTAAAATGGCAGATTTAGAAAAGTGTGTTTCTTTGTAGCCATTTCACAGCTAGATCAACAAACTGAACCCTCTGTTTTTTTTGTCTTTCCTATTTTAATCGGTGGAAAATAGAAATTTCATGCCATACTTATTCCTCAGGGGAAATAAAAAGTAAAACTAAATAGTTCATAGAAACTCTGATAAAGTTTTAGAAACATTTGCAACACATAAAAAGAATTCTTCAGCTGCAAGGAAATTTGAAAGGCTACTGATAACTGTGACTGGTTTTTAACGATAATTATTTTCTCCATATTTTTGCCCACACTAAATAAACGTATAGCTACTAAAAGATGAGAGTTTATGCTGCTACAATAAAAGCATGAAAACTAATCATGAATAAATACGACACAGACCAAAAACCAATGTGCAGAAAGTGCAGCTCCAACATAAACGCAGCATTAGCCTGCAGCTAAAGCAGATGATGTAAGTTCATTTGCAGTTCTTTGGTCTCTTTGCCGTTTCGAATGGTAACGTAAAAGAGATTCTGAATAAGCTTTCAGAAAATTAATATGCAAATAAATGACTATATTTTATACATTCACAGATGTTCCAACACTTGAAATAAATAGTTTAATGCAAAGCTTTTCTTTTTTGTAAAATTAGCTGAGTTTCTTAAAAAAAAAAAAAGAAAATTGGGAGAAGCTGTTCAGAGTGCATCTTACCGAATAAATCTGATTTCCATCACTTGTAAACCACTAAAAAGTAAACAATCATCTTTGAACCTCCTTCTTTTCTTGCCTTAAACATGATCTTTGCTGCGACCTTGCAGGTTTCTCTTCATTATTCTTGCATTAATTTGGCGTTCACCAAATTACGGAGCAATTTAGACTTTAACCGATATCCTTGTGGGAGGGAGTGAGGGAAAAAAAAACAGAAAAAGAAAAACGGAGCTTGATAAAAATCACAATTTAATCTGATTCTATTGGACGCAGTACAAAGCTGCTCCAGCAAACCACATTACTGCTGCACCATATGCTGGCTGGCCTGCAGCCAAGCAGAGCAGCAGAGGTCTACCCCACCGACTGCGCAGTCGAGACCCGCAGGCTGTGGGTGATCATTAGCTAGGAAAGCCCTATCAATTACAACGTGATAGATAGAAAGCAACTTCCGAGTCTGAGAAGGAGAGAGAGAGAGAGGCAGTAAGCAGAGAGGATGGGAGCTGCACACTCCAGGATATCTGGTATCTCTGCTCCAACTCCAAATCTGCTTTTTTCCCCCCCTCATAAATCTGCCAGGTAAAAGGCTAATTTCAGAAGCTTTATTATACAAATGTCCGTGAAGAACACACACTGCTCTACCTGCAAACAATCACAGCTCACGCTGCCAATCCTTTAGTAGAAGGCAAACATGATGCCAGAGCCAAGGTTTTGTCAATTACCCAATGAGATTAGCTCTTGGGGTTGACCGTGCTTGCTGTTAAGCTGTCATCGCAACTCCCTGTCACACACACACACACACACACACACACACACACACACACACACACACACACACACACACACACACACACACACAC
>CAEGAF010117128.1:0-14077 GCA_903067075.1 Micropoecilia bifurca
AGACGCCCCTGACCAACCAACTCCCACAGAGTGGACAACCGCAGGACTCTGGCATCGTGTAAACTCCCTGGTAGTCCTGCCAAGACATTCCAGAAGGGACCTTTACCGTCTACAGCGCCCTGGAGGATTATGGAGTGCCAACCCTTCCTATTGTAATAATCCGTGTGGTATTCTTGAATCTATGATAATGCTATCATCGGTATGTGAGAGCCATCAATATCACCCACACAGTTTGGAAATCCCCACTTGTTTTCAAAGAGCTCTGCCATTTCCCTGAATTTCCTTTCATCTGGAAAACAAATTTGTTCTGGCACCAACAAGCTCACTGCTGCAGAACAGAAGTCCTGAACACACCTGCACACTGTGGTTATGCTGACTCCAAATAGATGTGCAATGCTCCTGTATTCTGAACCGGTAGCTTCCACAATGCAATGCCTACTCTTTTCCGTAGGGGACACTCATTCGAAAAGCTGTTGTTTCTCGCTCTAAAGCTGGGCACATTTTGTTGCACAGAAAGTCTAAAGTCTCTTTGGACATCCTGAAATGATGCACCCACTGGGAGTCCGTGAAAGCTGGAACCGTGATGTCCCACCACTCAGCTGACCGCAGGTATGTCCACACAGATGGTTTTCGGCGACAGCTTAATAATGTCTGAAAACACATAATAGGAATGGTATACATTAAAATGCTGCATTTCAGACACTGAAAACAAGTAAACTCTGTCTGGAATTAGCAGTGGTACTGTATTAGCGTTAGCTTACCCTGCCACGTTTAGGCGACGCTGTAAAGCATGAAATCTCCGGCGGATAACAGCTGGCGGATAACAGCTGGCGGATAACAGCTGGCGGATAACAGCTGGCGGATAACAGCTGGCGGATAACAGCTGTCCTTCTGTGTGCAACAATCGCAGCATCCTGAGCATTTCTTCCACTGCGCCTTTCTTCCTGAAACTTTAGGAAGATCCCAATAAGTTTAAAAAATAGCAACAACACGGGGCCAACGTTGTCCATAGCTCTCTCCTTTCGTTATTTTCCAAGGACGCAAAGGTCTAGAGGCGTGGCTTGCAGCGCCCCCTTCGCTCCCCCTGAACGCAAGGAGGCGTTGCTCTCTACACACCAAACATGGCCGGTGGAAACGGAATGCATTTTTTACAGAGCCGAGCCGAGCCGAGCCGAGCCGAGCCGGGCGGGCCGGTGGAAAAGTGGCATAAACTAGAGGCAAAGGAACATTTCAAGCAAATCAAGCAAACACGGGAACCAAACACTGCACCTCACCACAAACACTCCATACTCACTGTATAAACAGAATGAAGCATATGTAGGTGTGGGCAAGTAAATTCAACCGAGGTCACATCAGTCAGTCAAGTCAATATATCAAAAGAATTAATAGATAGATGTGACACTTTGGGGAAATGGTAGTGACGGTGTTCGTTAGTCCTGAAATCAGTGGGTTGTCAGTTCGATCGCCACTCTGCCATCGTGCCCTTGGGCCAGAAACGTCACCCATGTTGGATGTTGGTGTTGAATAGGTGTTGATAAGGGACAGTGGTTATGAATAGAAACTGTTGTCTAAGAGGGAGGTGACTATAAAAGACAAATAAAAGAATTAGTCTGCCCTCAGAAGACAGACTCCCAGGTCTTCTGGTCTGATGTGAATCATGGAATGATCTGAATCATCGCTCCTGATGAATCAAATTGCTGAATTACCACTTCAGTCAACTTTTCTAGTCTTCCAAATGAACTTTTTTTTCCTTTTGACTCAGGTGTGTTGAAGCAGAGACACAGCTAAATGTTGCCAATGCTAACCACAGTACTCATCAACATATGGTTGTCAGATTTCCTCTAAATAACCTTTCCTTTGCTTTGTAATTAAGGAGCGCTCATGGCACAAAGACTAGAAAAATATTTGAATATTATTCTTAAAATAAAATCAGAATCAACTAAAATCAGTATTGGCAGATAATTGTTAAGTAAACTGTGATGGGTGCATCACTTTCCAGTCATTGCTTCTGGAAACAGGAAGAGTGGATCAGGACAGGTGGTAAGTAAGAACTCAGTAAACCAGCGAGGAAACAGGTGGTCAAGGAAGAACTGCATCATCCTTACTCACATTTTTGCATCTTATAAATATTGATAAATTAATAGCTCCTTCCATCTGGTGTGTGTTCTAGGATGTTGTTCTGGCACAAGGATGTCTGTTTCATTCCTGGAGGTGTTGAACAATCTCCTCACTGCTGCTTCCCCCTTTCTACCTCTCATCCAACAAACTGGATGACTGAGCAACGCTGCTAACTTGCAACATGATCCTTTCAAAAAAAAAAAAAAAGAATTTATCAAGTGTTCCTCTCTGTGATCCTGAACTGACTTGTGTAAATCCAGCCAGAAAAAAAGAGGATAGGAGAGGGAACTTCAGTCGACTATTGTCTTGGCTGAACATCACAGGATGTTGACATCCCAGGAGCAGACGCTTCTGTCACTGTAATAGCTTGTTAATTAGCGTATGGGGTGCAACGAGACAGAGAGAAGAAAGGCTCTTTTTGGGTCCCTCCTGCTGTTCTTCAAATGTGTAATGCGGCGCAGCTGGAGTCATCACACCCACTTTCAACTGCCCTGTCTCTCTCCTTCTGCTTTGATTTTCCTCTCCCTAGACAAGGCTTTTTTCAGCTGACAAGATCGACTTGTTGTGTCTCTACAAGCTCAGAGTTGAATATTCACGCTAAGCTCTGACTTCCGAGGGCATTTTACACATTAATCTACCTAAATCTCCTACAAGAGAGCCTCCAGGCCTTTAAAACGATCTGCAACCGACACTGCCTCTGTGTGTTAAGAAAATAAATCAGCCTTGTGATAAAAGCAAAGAAGTAATTAAATGGGCTAATAGACATTATTAGCTTTCATCAGCTGCAACTGCATTCAAACTTCTCCCTGAGGTGCACTGTTCCTCTCCAACAGGAAAGGTCTTTGAAGCAGGTAGCACAGCATCTTTCTGAATACCAAACAGCTCAGACTGTGTGTTTTTTCCTTCTTTCTCCCCCCACAACACTCCTGCTGCTCCTCCATGTGAATCATTTGACAACAGAGCAGCCATTTTTCATGGTCAGCTAATTCAGCACAATGCCTGCGAGGGAGGTAGACAAGAAGAGCTGCAGGGAGAATGTCACAGGTATTTGAGAAAGGTTAGACAGAAAGGAGAGAGTGTTGCGATCACATGCGCCATTCATCATCACTTTTCTGCCGCCCAGTACCTCTGTGGAGGTGTGGAGTCATATTTTCAAGGTGGATCTGCTTTTTCTGGTTGTTTCTCTTGCTTAAAATGCCTCACGATGTGTTTCATGTTTCATACCATCTCCCAACAGTTTAAAGTATCCTGTTCTAAGATCTGCTGCCTACAGAAAGGAAATGTGGTTATAGCTAATGATATCTATCTTATTATCTAATATCTGCCATATCATCTATTGCTTAGGAAGTTATTTTTAGTTATGTTGCTTTGATCAAAGGGTTGTAAGTTGTTGTGTTTCATAGGGGTCAGTTTGCCAAAATGAGGATTAGAATTATTACAAGTAAAGACAATAAGGTATGGCAATTAGTACTTCCTCTGCTGTTATTAGCACAGACAGGTTGGCGTTAGCATTGAATAGGCAAACAACTAGAATGCTTAGGCTGGTCACCCACTGGATTATCGTCTTACTTTCCTGGCTGGTAAACTGTGAATCATATTTTTTTTATTTGAAGAAAACTTTATCAAGACGAATGGTTAGCATGTTGTTTTGATAGTTTACTATAACCCAATATAGCACCATGCATCAATATTCTGTGTAATATGGAGCTAAAGTATCCGACTGCAGCTTGGCTAAAAATTGATTCCACCTAATTTATCAATACTTTGACGAATCTCTAATTAGCTCTAATTTAAAAACTTCAATACTCCAACTTTTCAAACATGGACTAGATTCTTCACTAAAAGCAGAATATTTAAAACCTAGTTTGTGATTTGTAAGACCTTTATTTGATTCATCTTCATCTCCAAACTTTACAACTTTCATACATATGATGAGAGGGAAGACCAGAGAAAGACCACATAGTTGATATGATCAATACTCTTCAAAGGTTTTGCTTGCTACATGAGCAGTACATGACAAAATCATTTTTGTGGGGGGAAATTGTTTTTAATTTGAACTTTAATTTGAATATTAGGTTCATTTTTACAGGCATGTGGACAACTGAACAAAATGAATGCTTATATCAGGTCCCTTTTTAGTTGAACTACAAAGTCCACATAAGAGTCACCTGGTTGACAGCAACCACTAGGTGAAGCTTCCAGCAATTATTTTTGGTATAGTTTTGTTTTCCTTATTATCCCTTATGAAAGTTTATTTTTTTAATCTATCCTGTCTTGGATAGATTTTGGACAGACTGTTGGATTCTGTGAACTGACATCTGTCAAATGCTTTTATCAGCCTTGGTGCTTCCCTTCTTCCTGCAACCGACAGAGCATCCACACTAACAGCTGAATAACATTGAAAACTACATGTGGATTTCATTTTGAGTCAAGTGCTTTAGCCAGAACAACTAAGGTTTAACCTTAGTTGAAGGTAGCATTCATCTGAGCTGAATGCTACCATACATCTTAATGATGTGAGGTAGCATTCAGCAGCCTCAGCTAACCGATGCTTAGTACACAGCACACAAATAGGCAAACCCCCTTCAGGTAAACGTGATCGTAACCAGCATGCAACTGGGATGGTTTATATTACCAGAATCCAAGTTTCTAAAGCCTACAGTGCCTCTTTGGGACATGGTTCAGAAAACCCTTCAAACAGAATATTCAGTGTGAAGTCATGGATGGGGATACATTTGCATTAGGAAGGCAAACACGTGTAGAGTGCTAAATGTGAACTTTATACCTTTTTTGTGTAAGTTAGAGGCTTTGACACACACTCTTTATCTTTGGAAAATCTACCTACAAAAGCAGCATCTTCATTTATTCACATTTTTAAAAAGCTTCTACAAAAGCAAAAGAAACATTTAGAAGATGGCAAAGGAAAGCCTTGAGAGAATCAAGACATGCAGAGGAAGATAATTACAGCTCTCCAAGTCCATTTCAAGGACTAATCTCTGTTCCTTAAATCAAACATAAAAGGCAATTCTCTATGTTAATGAGCTCAATCACGCCTCCACCAGGCCTCAATTATTCATTTGTGCCAAGATCGTCAGACATCCATAATGAATAACATCCTGAGTGAATTATTTACAGTCATCCTTGGTGGCGGCGAAAGACAGTGACTCAGGCGGCGCGTTTCACGGCCAGTTGTACCGCGTGTGCGTGGCAGGGTTTGGTGTCCGTCACGCGGAATGTTTCAAACGAAATCAAGTGTTTGGACTCCAAACGAAGAAGCTAAGATAGACATAAAGTCCCTCAGGCACAATCGGAGAATGTTCACTACTGGTTCCCCATCGGCGCGACGTGGATACGCTGAAAATGAAGGGCGCGTGGCGGCAACGTCCCGTAAAAAAGGTTGACACGACGCGGTACCGACTTCGATTTCCGTGTTCGGTGAATTTGCTGCATGTTTACATCTCCTTCCTTTCCTGTCTGATTACTATGAAAAAAGGCCACTAGTTCTGAAAAAATGCTTTTAAAAATGAACCATGTGAAATCACAGGCGCTGAAAATTCTCTCTGGCCTGCTGGGAACTGGAGGAAATACCGCCATATTGACTAAGGGTTGGGATTTTGCAGCGGACTTTTAATACATTTCTGCCAGTCCAGTGACTTCCCACTTTGGCAGAAGGTCTACATTTGGTGACTAATGTAAACAGTGTTCCTACAGACTCAGTGGATAATTTTGTCAAACAAACAAACCCAAATTCAGGTCATGGCATGAAGGGAAACACTCACTTTGTATTAATGATTACAGAGGAACAATTTTGTTAAATATACATACATTGCATCTGGAAGGTATTCACATTTTCCACATTTTGTTACAGCCTTATTCCAAATTGTATTGAATTAGACTATTTCCACAAATTTCTACACACAAACATAACACTATGACAATTTCAGTCTTATGCCAATTTATTAAAAATAGAAACCCAAAATTTCAGATTTACATATCACATTGGAATTTTTGAATACTTTCTGAATGCATACTTACATGTTATTTTACTAAAGTTTGCTTCTCTGGAAATTATTAAAGTACAATGTTAAATTAGACTTAAGAATGTAATTGTCTGACAGAAGATACAAAAGTTAACTATTCGGGTTTGACCAGTCAGAGTAGTGTATAAAAATTTTACTTTTGGTTGGTGTTTAGAAAAAGACACCAAAAGAAAATAGGTAATTTTTGTGCTTCTCTATCTGAAAACCTTAATATTTTCAGACTAAGTGCAGCATTTCATTTTATCCAAAAGATGGCAGCAGAGTTTGTTGACGAGTCCTTTTAGTACAGCTGGCAACTGGAGTTCTGATTGGCTTGAGGAATCTGAGTGAAAGGCTGTACAAACACCAGCTGTAGGGTAGGAGGAAGAAACTTGTGGGATTGTGTTTGCTGTGTGGAGACCAAATAGGTCTTAATCTGTAAATTCAAATTGTGATACACAAACTGATGAGTGTATTCTATGTATTTGCATATGAAATATGGCATTTTGTTGAAATCTTTAGTGCTGGACAATTATCTATTTTTGTTTGATTGCAGGTGTATATGGGAGACCATCACTCTCATATAAACAAGAGAGTGATGGTCTCTTAAAGTCATGAACAAAAGTTTTAAATGACCATCATTTTACCATCCTGTAGATGAGGTTCAGTGAAATGTTATCAGGTTGTTTAGTTCAAAATGGCAGCCTGTGAACATAGATGAGGCTCTTTCTGGTCGCCAACAAGCTGGGTCATAATTATGTTCAAACTAATCAACTTTTGTTCCTAAACATAGCATTGTGGTTAAAACCCCCCAGCAAAACATCACTTTTTAGTTTTCCCTACAGACATGTAAGGAAAAACATGTTTTTCCCATTTTATTTTAAAATAACATTATTTTAAAAAACTTTTGAGTTTATTAACTAATCAGACAATAATACAATAGAACTCCTCACCTTGCATGCATCATCACTAGAGTATTAAAATAAATTCATAAAGCTTCACCTTCAGTCAGAAATTCACCTTCCTGGGATAAAAACAACAAATGAAAATGCCAGTATAGTTGTGTAATCTCCAGAATTTCTCCATAATTACTAACTTTCATCAGCAGTCACATTTTTCATCAACCTCACACTTAAATGATGTTATTGTTGAGTTGAAAGTAATTGAAATTCTATGCTTATTGTATAATCCTATAATCTCTCTTTATAAAACTCTAAGTTTGCACATTTATTGT
Organism: Micropoecilia bifurca; assembly: GCA_903067075.1. NCBI lineage: Eukaryota > Metazoa > Chordata > Actinopteri > Cyprinodontiformes > Poeciliidae > Micropoecilia > Micropoecilia bifurca. The sequence continues at coordinate 7,372 of CAEGAF010117128.1, forward strand.
TGAAAATGAACTTGTATATTCTTCTAGATAGTTGGAAAGCTATAAATGCGCTCCCCAAAGGAGAATTTATTGATAGTGGTATAAGAGGGCAGGACAGTTTCATCCAAGCTTTGTTGAAACTCTATGTATTATAAAAGGTTTCTGGTTCTAGAAAGTCCATGTAGTGTCATAGTCTTGCTCCTGCAAACCCATTTGCATAATACTGAGTCCACTCCCTAATATTTCATATGACTGTGCTGTAACACACAGTCGTTACAGAAGAGTTGGCTTCCCCTCCACCCTCTTCAGTCTAATCATAACTGATTTTCACCAGGTAATGATTTTTTTTGTTTCCAAAGGAGGAGTTGCTTGTTTGATGAATGTGATGAGCCTGAAATGACAAAGAAAACAGCCAGAACGTGGGAGGGCAAGACTGGCTGTGTGCAATGGTGAGTCTGTTCATTTTTTTTTCTCTTCACATTGCCTCAGGAGATGAGCTTAAGGCAACAAAATCAAAACCTTCACTTCCAACGTTTTCATGCAACACTAACTCCACCAACATCCAATTTAAAATGTCTTCTTAATTTCTTAGAGTATGTAACATTTAAATTCAACCAGAACCCAATACACAAAAAAGACAAGTGATAGATTACCACACGTTTTATTAGAAATAATGAGATGGTGTTGAAGGGGTTCCACATGGTGTGGTCACACTGGCGGGTCAGCAATGGGGAATCCATAGGGGTCAAGATTCCTGCCTTGGGGGGGTTGGGTGAGTGGACAATAATAGGGCTTGGGGCCTCAGGGGATTCACAGATGACAGAGATAATTATCCACCAACTAGAGGCTCTGTAGTCAAAATGGTCCAGGGTCAGGCACAGGAGGGTCTCAGGCAAGGAAAATCCAATATGACTGGAACCAGGGTCACAGGCAGGCAAGGTTCAGCAACAGAAGGTCAGAAACTCATCTCAAAGCCAAAAGGGGCTAGGCAAAAGCAGTGGTCAAAAACCAGAAACTCCTTGAACATGAAACAAGGCTTGAGAGCTGTGACAGGGCAACAGACCATCTTGCACTGAGCAGGTGATGAGCAGCTGTTTAAATAAGGAGCAGCACAGTGAAGGTGAGGTCAGCCTGAGGGAGGGACAGTAAGCAGCACAATCCAGGTAGAACTGAAATCATGACAGAGAAAATAGAGTCTGAATTGATTTTTTTAGTTTTGATAAACATCTTTTACCGTGACTAGGACATGTTCTAGGTGTTAAAGGCTCACTCCTGTCTTGCCTTGTCATTAGGCGAAATGGACATTTTTAATCTGTGGGGATCCTCAAGGGTCAATCACATGCCCACTGCTTCTTCATCTGGACATGATACCTTACAGGTCCTTTTTAAAGTATAACATCTCCTTCCATTGTTTTGCAAATGACATCTGGATTGACTTACTACACTTATTCACTGAAATCCCTTCTAAACTGCCCAGAACATCTCAAAAATAGACACAGCATTATCAAATTGCAAAATAAAGTAATAGATTTAGATTTTTTAAATAAACTTCTCACATGTTTTGCGACATTTGTCTTATGCAATTCATAAAGTCTAATCATATTACCTCACAGGGGGAAATGAGACTAAAAAAACTACAATTATTTATTTTGTCACTATAGACAGAGGTTAAACAAACAAAGCATTATCAAATAGTATTTCTGCAAATAAACCTGTAACCAGCTTTGTTTCCTAATACCATTTGCTTGTGATTGGTCAGAAATAGAAATCAAACAGCATTAATGGAGACATTAACATTCAAGCACAAACAAATGAATGGTAATATTTCTCATTTGTATTAACTGATGAGTAGATCTATAAAGTGTCCGCCTGGTGTTTCCACGGCTTCCCGTCAATCTTCATCTTCCTAACAGTCCCTCTCTGTTTATAAATGCAGAATATTAAATGAGGTTAACCACTCTACCAAATGAACCGGTGAAGTCACCTGCTTCTGCTTTTTCTTCAGGCAAACAAGTTCAGACACGGCTCGCCGGGGTCAAGGTTAAAATGCCAAAATGAGATTGTGGGATCTCATTAGGCAGCTATTGACATCTCACATCATTCTATTAAGAGTCACTCTAATCAGCAGGAAAATGACCCACAGGATGACCCTGGGAAGTACGCTGGCAGAGCAACTAAGCATCAATTACAGGAAGAACAATCTGCAAACTGAGTAATTAATGCTTTGAAATTGCAATGTCACAAATGTTCCTTTAGGGGGCAACAGACAAAGGAGTTTGTTTTTTATGAAAGGGGGATGAAGAAAATAGTTTTTTTACAACTGACATCATCACATATATCTTTATGTGAACGAACACAGTGACAGGAAGTTAAAGTTAATTAACTTCCCTACAGACTCAGACGTTTACATTCAGGTCTGCCACCATAACAAATTTATCTGGACAATAACAAATTGACCCAGAAGTTATTGTGATAAACTGTAATATTGTTATGTTGAGACCATTTTCAAGTAATATAATGGTAGTGGGATGATAATGCAAGATCACATTGTGAAATATCAATAAACTTTAAATTCTAATGAACATTTAACACTGGAACTGGAAGACATTTTAAATATTCAAAATAAATACAACAGAAACAACAAATAAAATGAATTATGAAGTCTTTGTAAATAAACTTGTCCTTCAAAAAAAAAAGGTTAGAAGAGACAAAAGCAACAGACTGAAGATTTCATCATTAAGTTTTTTTTGGTAGAAAGAGAAACATGACAAATAATGCAAATCAAAATTATTCAGCATGTTTTAAATTTCCATGCAATTATATGATTTATTGCTTATTGTGTCAGGCCTTTTTACATGGCAGCATCTTTTCTGGCATGAATGCAACATTATTCTAGGGCTTGTGAAGAGGTCAATCACTCAATGCAATCTGTAAGGTTTCCAACTGATACAACATACTCAGAACCTAAAATATATTCAAATATATGCATGGTGTATACATGGACAGCTACTGATATTTGGATACATGTTCCTTTAAAAAGTTGAATAGAAGCTCTCAAAGTTCTATTTAACGTTTGTCAGTGGCAGACAAACTTTCAGGCTCAGATTCTGACTGGGTGTTTGATCACTTATAACTAGCAGAAATGATAAAGTTCATGTAAATAATCTGGTTTTCTGGCATGGCACCAGCTTTCAAATATAGTTTATTACGGTACCCAAACTTCAACATCCAATAAATTAAAATTATTCAAGAAGTTAAAGGACAACCCAGGAAGCACCAAAAAAATCAACTCTCTAGCATCAACTAGATAGGAACAGAGTTCAAATATTCAGACAGAAAAATTACAGAAATGACATTTAACCCAGTATTAGTGAGGGTATATGTTCTTATGTGAGCCTACAGGATGGGTACGCATGCAACTGAAATTCTGCACTAAAAGTAAACTTGAACATCTAAAAGCTAGTGTGAGCTTAAATACTATTATTATTACAATAACTTCGTTAATACATTTTTTGTAGTAAAAATATCGCACGTTTGAATGTCCTTAACTTTATCATTCAACAACTCCATTACTGAGTGACTTCTCTCAGTTGAACCAAAATGTTGTTTACATTTTGTCTGGGATGAGACAACATTTTGTCTCATCCCAGACTAAAAAATGCATAACATCAGGATATTTGTGGCTATGGTTTTAAAAATAAATACAAAAAATCCAATGTGACAAAAATACGAGTTCTGGTAGTAAAACCACTTTACAGGGACATGGCAGCAGCTCTCCAGCGTTTGACTCAACACATATTACTGCAGTACCACTCTTTGTACACCTGAGGGCAGTGGAAACTGATTGTTTTTCTTATCCTCCTTACTAAAGTTTGCAATTCTAAAATTGTGATGTTTACCTGAAAATTTTAATTTTTAGGAAATTTTTTACAACTGTGCACCTGAAAATGCTTTAGACATAAAACATACAAAAAAATAAACAGAGATATATTAAAATTATCATATTGTAATTTTCTTCTCAACAGTCAGCAACTTATTATAAACAAACTTCATGTACAGAATTGAGTTGATAAATGTTAACAAATAACGACTGACAATGCTGTCAAAAACTAGAAATTATAGGAGAGTTAGATAATATATCATTTAATAAAGTATAACTAAGTATTATTGCAATATAACCAGTAATGCTGATGGTAAATGTAAACATCCTGAATCGGTGGGCCAATCCTAATGCTGCTCACTTTTCTGGCTGCTCTTCAGTTTCTGTAAATAAAAAAAGCAAAAATGAATATGTATTTGGACTCTATATGGCTCTCCCAGAATGATGCTTCATTGTTCTGAACCTTTTCCTGTAATACTCAACATAAATACCAATGATCTTCTGCCTCGCTGACCTGCCATTTGGATATCTGACTCATGATGCTTCATCCTTCGTACATGGATGATTGTTGTACCAAACCAGTCTTATTGGTCTTATAAACACTGGTTTATGACACGTCTACTAACTGCCTGGAGGAGCTGCACCTCTGAGTTGAGGGACCGCCGCAGTTGTTCAAGGTCTTCATCTTTCTGCAGATCCAGCTCCTTCCTCAGGCTGATTAAAAAAAAAAGAGAAGACCCTTAAATGGAGCTTCTGTATCTGCATGTCAAGTGTAAAACCATTCATGTTTTTTATATATCTGATATTTGTTGCTTCACTTCGTATAGTTTCCAATGCTAGTTATCACTTTTTTCGGTCTCTTACCAACAGAGGCATCCCGATAAAACTTTTTCCACTTCTGATATGATACCAATATTGCAGCCTTCAGTATCAACTGATATTGATCCCATACAATATCAGGATGAATCAAACATACCTTTATTACTTATTTGTAGTGTTGAATGCTAGGAAAGGCTTAATCAAGTGATGCTATTTAGAGAATCGTCAACAACAATAGCTATGAAAACAGCTGAGCCATTTATTATTATCTAATAGGTCTGCATGCTGCGTACTAGTGCTGGTGGATAGACATGACAGGTAGAACTAAATGCTCGGGTGGAGTGCTATAATTTGCATACTTATATCAGATATTTTAGATTTTAGGCCAATATAATGCGATACTAATTTTTGGCTGATATCGGACTATTTCTGATATCAATATTGGATTGGGATGCTGTATACAGTATACTGTAAACAGTTTCCACTGCTGGCCACAGCACAAAAAGTCTCAACTCAATATTTTCTATAAAAATATAGCTTAGGCTAGACATAAGGAGTGTTATTTGAGCTCTTTTATATGTATTGATCTTGCTATTGAAAGGTTGTGAGTTCAGGTGCAGCTTCTTTCCCCTCCTATCTGTTCATGTGCTCTCAGGCAAGGCATCTAACCCCAAGTTCCCTAGTAAGTCTGGATAGGAATGTGCATTTCTGTGAGTGCAACTTGGTCAACGTGACTCTAGTGTAAATGAGTGCAAGTTCAGTCCTTTTATGATCTTATTATTTTGTTTCCTCAGAGGTTTCTGAGTTATTGAACTGAAGAAAAATCTCATTATACAAAGTCAGCTTGGGGTCAGTTTGCTCCTTAGCCAATTTGTACTTCCATCTTATATTTGTGTGTTACCAATTCCTATAAACCATAGCGCATCATAAGAATGTCATCACGTCACCTTCTAGGGAGGGCAATCCTGGTCCTTGAGGCCTGGTGTCCTGCAACTCTTGGATGTCTCCTTGGTCACCGACACTTCAATCAAATAACTGAATCACCTCCCAAGTACAGTCAAGCTCTCCAGATTCCTGCCAATGACCTGATTATTTGACTCAGGTGTGTTGAAGAAGAGGCACATGAAAAAGTTGCAGGACACCAGCCCTCCAGGCCTGGGGTTGCGTACTCCTGTTATAGAGGAACTAAATCAGCAAATGTGTTTCTATTTCCCATAAAAGCCAAAAATCACCTCAAGTGAGCATTGACTGCCCTGAGGGCCCCCATGACCACTGTGGTTTCACCTTCCAGGTCTTTTCCAGTTCCTCCCCGAGACCCTGGTATTTCTCCAGTTTCTCATGCTCCTTTTTCCTGATGTTGTAATCACTTGGTATTGCTACATCCACCACAACGGCTTTCCTCTGTTCTTTATCCACCAACACAATGTCCGGTTGGTTCTCCATTACTATCTTGTAATGGTGAGACTGTATAGCTCAATGGGTAAGTCACCAGTCTTTCACCCGGGAGACCCGGGTTCAAATTGGGGCTGGGGCAAAATGTTACAACAGTGAGATTGAGCTGTCCAGTGTGAGTCCTTAGGCAAGACCCTTGGAGCTATATAGCCTACCTATATAGAAACAGAGCACCTTGATGAAAAGGGTGAGAGGTGAAAACATGGATCTGTTGGAATGTTACTTGCACAGACTCTGGGAGGAATGGTTAGTTGGACATCCCCAGTCAACACCAACTGCCAAACAACTAGTAGCTCAGTGTTCTAACATCCGCAAATGTCAACTGCTGTCACAACTTGATGATTGATGAGGTACAACACAAATGCTGCGCCATCAAAGCTGAACGTTGAACCTGTTGACCTGAGAGAGAATCGTGGCCCCAATGCCAATTACATCACTGAGTACCATCAGAAAGTCTATTTGAAGATGTGAATGCAGCAATGAGAACTATATATACTGTACATGAGCCGTAAGGAAGGAGGCAGAGGACTAGTGAGTGTGAGAGCCACTGTCCAGGATGAAACATCCAAGATCCAT
>CAEGAF010117156.1:0-34209 GCA_903067075.1 Micropoecilia bifurca
ACACACACACACACACACACACACACACACACACACACACACACACACACACACACACACACACACACACACACACATCAATATGTACAGTGTTGATGCATCTCTGCGTCCGAGGACATGCCGGTACGTCTTTGTGTGATTTTGTTTTGTTTTGTTTCTTCCCCTCCACACCCTGAAACAAATGAATGAACCCAGCAGCAGCAGCAGCAGCAGCAGCAGCAGCAGCAGCAGCAGCAGCAGCAGCAGCAGCAGCAGCAGCAGCAGCGCCGCTTCACTGCTGTTTTTAATTGAACAGATAACAACCCTGAATGGTTTTGTCTGCAGTGGAGAGGCAGCCTGGGAGATTTGTACTCCTGCTGCTGCTGCTGCTGCACTCCTCACACAAATGCCTCGCATCTTCTCTGCAGAGAGGCATGCAGACATCCCCCCCAAAAAATAAAAGAATAGATAAATAACTAAAGAGAGAAAGGAAAGATGGAACGCGCAACACATGTAGAAGGACAGAAACACGAAGTGCTTACCAATAAGCTTCATCCAGATTGGTAAACCCAGGGTTCCCCCCCACCACCACCAAACAGCTGCTGGGATCTGCCTCTTCATTTCAGGATTTGCATCTTTCTGTCTTTCTATCTTAACCCCCCCCTCCCCCCATCGCCCCCCTGCATCCTCTCTCTGCTCTCCCCTTGTTTCTACTCTGAATCCTTTAAGTCTGATCAATGGGCAGCCGGTGAAGCGAGCTCTGCTGCCTCCACCTCCCTCAGATTTGTGTGTTTGAGAGAGGAGGCTTCCAACCCACACAGCACTCTCCGGAGCTCTCAGCCTCCACAGTTGACCACTCCACGCCCCCCCACCGCCCCCCCCGCCCCCCTCCTTCACCCCCTACGCATCACTTGTGTGCGTCTACACCTACACAGAGTAGTGCCATTAGAAGTGAAGTGCACATTTTTTCCCCCCTCCACCTGAAGTTGATTCTTTACTTTGAACGCGCGTCTTGGAGACAGAGCATCCTCCAAAAAAAAGGGGGGGGGGGTTAGGGGGGCTCTGAACACCTGTGATTCATGTCTGATCCCGCAGAGCAGCTTCATATAATGGACGTTAGTTAGTTAGTTAGTTAGTGAGCACGAATAATAAGAATAAAAAAAAGAAAAACTTTAGTGTAAATGAGGCGCATTAGAGCAAAGCCGCACTACAGCGCGGTTATAAATAGGGATCTAAATGGATCCTGCAGGAGCCGACAGATGAGGACAAACGCACGGATTCACTTCTAATAACTGACCCCCCCCCATCAGCACCACGCAGGGATTTCAAGCGACAAAGAGGGATGGACTGTGAAAAGTAGGGGGGGGGACAAGGACTCTCGCAGGTTCAAGATGAAACCGAAATAGCCGTAATGAGCAGAGTGGCATCGTGAAAGAGGCACCGCTGGCTGACAGATGTCATTCAAACGGCGCGATAATTACCACGCAGACGCAGAGACGTCGCTGAAATAAATGCGAAAGCGAGCGTGGAGGTGGTTGCTATTTAGTGGCGGGGAGAGCTTTCCAAGTTCGTGTGCAAAATAATCGCAAAGAAAGGGTGATGGAGGGGTTTCGATATGTGGACTGTACGGGCTGTTGCCCAGAGTGGCATCAGAAAGGGGGTGGAAAGGTACGAGATTAAACACTGTTTGTTTGGGTCTGACAGAGAAGTTGGTTTGCTCAAGAGCAAAACTGACCGAGATGTTGCCCTCAAATAAAATCCAGAAGTCATTGAATGAAAGAAAGTAGATTTCACTTTATAAAAAGATGACAAAAAAAGCAATAAGATAAGTTCTTATTGACATTTTCAAGTCAATCTTTCTCATCCTCAGTTGTTCTTCTTTTTTTGTAGAAGAAAAAACAAATGATGGTAATAAATCCTCTCATTTCATACTAATTCCTGCTGATCTGTCGCGCTGCCATAATGGAGACAGAGTGTGTGGGCTTGGCTGGCAGCGCCTGCGTCCTCAACCAGACACATGCAGGTGGAGAACCGAGCGTGTCGACAGGTAACGGCTCTGATCCATCACAGTGGAAGCCGAGAGAGGGACGCCAACACCGGCGTCAGTCACCAGGCACAAGCTCACAAGACGCAGCTCAACCGGAAGAGAATAATAACGTCAGATTTCTCTAATAGGCGACGTGAGCGCAGACAGTGTTAAGTGCTGCTGCGTAAAAGTGTCTTATTGGTTCAAAAGAGAAAGAGATGAACGTCAAGTCTGCTGTGGATATTTGAAGTAAACGACGATTAGAGGAGAAAACACGCCATGCAACAATTTGAAGGAGGCAGAGCGATGATCTGTTGGGAAGCTGTGATAACACAAAGCTCCCACACTAAGACTCACTTCACTGACCAATCTGCGAACACGTAATTGGCTTGAATTTGCGATGCAATAAAATAAATTATGAAAATCATAAAGGTTTTTTTTTTTAAATTTCCAACTGAAATGATTGAACCCCTGGAACTCCCGCAAGTAATAGAGTTGCAGCAGCAAAGTACTGCTTTTATTTCAGTAAGTTAAAGTGAAGAAAGATTATCATCAAGTGTATGAAAGAGTGGAAACTGTCAGTTATGAAATGATAATCAAACTCTTCCCTCTCTGATAACTCGTCATGAGACTTTGAAGTTGCTGTGAAGGATTTTAAGATCATGACAGAGCATTTCACTGGAACAGACTTTGACTAGGCCACTGCAAAACCTTGATTTTGATCAGTGGTTTGATTAGTGGTTTGCTGCTGTTGGTTTGAAATTTGTTGAATGTGTGTTTTTTTTCTTTTACTTTTTGTATGATTGGATTGATTTGCTGCTTTTCTTTTTGAGGCATCATGTACTTAAGCAAGTAATGTGATTAATAAGAATAGTTCACAATCATTTATAAGGCGGTTGATATGAAACGTAGATTTAAAAACCTACACAAACAGCTCTCCATTCTTTGTGAGGAAAACTTGAAATATCAGTATCCAATACTTATTTTATCTACTGTAAATTCAGGCTAATCCTGAATGTAATTTCTTTAATATTTTCTCTTACATCTCAGAAAAATACTTATATCTCCTTTGTGGTAATTAGATTTGTAATTAGCCTATAAGGGCAGTTATCCAGAGTGGCAATAAATATAGGGTGCATGGATATCAAATAAAAATGTAATGCAATTATCTGCCCGTTTTCCAACTTTTTTGAGCGTGAGAATATGGATGTTATTTTATGCTTCATGCAGACGTTTAGTGCATTTTATTTTGCAACAGACTTTAGACGACTTCTTGCATTTTGATCAGTTGTGGTTTCGGCCGAAGGAAGAGCTCACCCAGGGTGCCATTCATGTAAGACTGGGTAATGCGTTTTCTTCATTCTTCTTCCGTCTGTTTACATTTGGACTGTGGAACTTAAGAGTTTCGCTGTTGTCGTCCTCCCCTGCTGGGCTGCCGCAATGAAAGCCCTCTGCGGCTCTTATCTCTTCGAAACACAAAGTTTCTCCTAAACAGAATTTTCTTGAAAAATCCTGATGTAATCGTGTGTCCCTTGCTTGTGTGAAGGCACTCATTTTCCCTTGGCTGGTTAGTTATGTGAGCTGCCTGTCTGAACGACAGTCATTTACATAGGTAATGGTAGGGGTAGTGCTCAAAAATGTGCGTGGGTGGAAAAGATACAATCCTCTACCAGCATTCAAAACCAACCAGGAGGAGAGAGAGAGCCGCATGCACAGAGGGAAGGAAGACAGAAAAGGACAGAAAAAGAGATGTAGGTATCACGCTCCTGAAGCACTCGGAAATGATGGGTAATTACATTTCAAATTACCAATGGGAGCAGGAGCAAACTCGCTTGCTTTGGTGTGCGGGGACATTCATCAAGAGTGCTGAAATCAGTGTGCAAGGGGTAATTTCCAGAATTTGTGCGTTCAGGCAATGTTGATTTGCATAGATGGGGGGAGAAAAGAGGGTCAGTTCAGCAGAAAAAAAAGAAGATGTATTTTGTATCTCATATCGAATATCTTTAGCTTGGAGATGTTGGATGAAAACCCAAAAGACACAGAGATATTTCAGTCAATGTCTCTCTAAAGAGACATTCATCTTCCTTAAGCCTCACGGGATCATACATAATAATCGAATCTTGTTGCGCAACGTTGGAAATTCAAAAGTTGGGTTTTGAGATTTTGAGCTGCTGTCAAAGTAGACATCTGCAAAGAAATCAAATCCGTCATCACTCATTGGGTCACTCCAAGTCATTCTGGGTGATCTCAAGGTTGTCCCATGCCAAAAAAGATATATATAAAGTCCTTCTGAAGTTCTCTGGGTCCTGAGTTTGCAGAATTAAACTGCAGCAGAAGACCAAAGCTGTGAGCCAAGGTTGAGAAAGTGAGGCTACATTTTGGCTTGTGGACTTAAGGATATATTACCATTTGTTTCTGGGAGAGTACTGACCATCCATGTTTGAGTAGGTGCATGTTGCTAGATCGTCTCGCATCGAGAACTGAAAAAAAAAAAAAAAAATCAGGGATTTATTGTTTCAAGTTAAAGATATACCCTGCTTTATCAAGGTAGTTTCAGAGTCTACACAGTTATTGTTTGACTAAAATGTGACGATATCCCGTTTTGGAATCAGAGATTTGTGGAATTGACAAATTTGTGTCATGTCAACAGAAACTAAAGTCTCTGAGGTTTCTGAAATCTTGATGGCGATGTTAAGAATACAAGCGGTTTGGAAGACCGAAAGGAGTCCAACATAATAGCAGCAAGACTTTGCTAATAAAGTAGCTGTTGAGTGTATGAATCCAACAGTTACTTTCACTTGAGCAATTTGAAAAAGTATGAATGCAGGGTAAAATGTGACAGAAATCTTGTTCTACTAAATTTTCAATGCATCATGTCAACACCGGACTGTATTTCTGCAGCAGACCTACTTGCATGATTTGACAGAAGGTTAATTGCCTATGCAATTAACAACATCTCATGCTGTTTCAAATAGGTGCAACACCGTATACGTTGGTTTCTGGCTGTGTACCAGCGAGTTGAACTGGGTGTACAGGTCTTATGTACATTTATCTTTTTCCTCCTTCATATTTGACTCGTTTGACTGTTGCTATGAAATGTGGTGTGGGACAAAAGGAGACTCAGAAACTCTTTGACCTCCTAGAGAGGCCTCTCTCTCTCTCTTTCCTTCTCTTCTCACCCTATTTGTATCCTTTCTTTCCTCCTCCATTCAAAGCCTGTTTTTCCCCTTTCTCTGCCTCCCATGCTTTTTCTCTGTCTCTCACTCCTTCTTTCACTCTGTCAGGCTGCTGTACTTTGATGTGGTGCTGGCCCAGGTACTTTCGCCCGGACTCCTCCTTCACACTCACGCATACACACACACACACACAATTCTTCTCCGAGAACAACACAAGCCACTGCGTGCGTGGCCTGAAACACACAGCCAGGCTCTCTCTCTCTCTCACAAATAGGAATGTGTGGGAATCTCCCCTCTGGCTACCTCTGTAACCTGCATTTGAAGCTGGTAAGGGGCCAAGAAGGCAACAGACCCATGAGACCGAATGCAAATAGCGGAGAAGCTAGTAGGCTGCCTGGCTGAGATCAAAGATCCCCTCTGCATAGCTCAACTCTACTAGACATGCATGAACAACACTGGCTTCCACACATGCTTTATGCGTGTGTGTGTGTGTGTGTGTGTGTGTGTGTGTGTGTGTGTATTTGTTTTTCTAGGTGTGGGACGTGCGTGCACGTGCAAGCTCGCCTGGTGTGTTTGCATGTGGGCAAGCAGGATTGTGGGGGCTGCCGGTGTGACAGCGATTAGGATTTGTTTTAGCAGCTCTGATACTTTCAAGGAATTTCTGCTTTGGGCAAATGAGTCAGACTGATTATATGATTACTGACCTTGGTGCAAGCAGCTTCAGAAGCTAGCAGGTAAATAAATATGATTAGCCAAACCTTTTGCATCCTGTGTTGGTAATGGAGCCAACAGAGCTTAGCTTTTGTCGGGGTTGGCAGACTAAAAGGGTGTAAAGTTGTTCTCTGTGTCTGGATAGGAGTGTACCTTGAGATGGACTGTCCTCCATGTCCTTACCTTCATGTGTCCACTGTGCCCAACTTATGATGGCTATTTCCAGAAGAATAATGCAATAGACCACAAAGTATCTTAAACTGGTCTCTTGAACGCAACAGTATGTTCACTGTACTCCAATGGCAATCAATGCAATCATTGATGTGCAGCGAACAAATCTGCAGGAACTTTGTGATGCGATCATGTCGATGTAGACCGAAGATGCTTTAAATTAAGTCTCTACTGATACATATACAAACCTTGTCCTACGTTCAAGTCTTCTGCTATGCCAAACTTGATGTTGGAGTTGATTTGCAGAAACTGGAAGACCACAGCAACCACCAAAGGCTGTCTGTTCGTGTAGAAAGTACAGGAGTTTGCCCTACAATTGGTGGATTGCTGGTTTGATTCCTGTTCTGCTGGTCTTGTAGCACCAGTGGTGCAAAAGGACTGCTTACATTTGTCAGACTGCCCAATGGCGGTCTGTTAAAATTGAAATGTTGATTAACTTTGGGAATACAAGAAGTCTGGAGAGCAACCAATTTGTTTATTTGAGGACACAACTTAATATCCGAACAAATATTTGAATTCTAGAGAATTTGTCTTGCGACGATCCTTTGGAAATGGAACCAGTCAAGGTAAAACAAGAAATAGGACAGCACATGGCTGGAGGAAATGAATGCCAACAAAAGCTGAAATAGAAGAGGTGATGAATTCATCAAAGATCAGAACTTAAAAAATTTTTGACTGTTAGCCAAGAAACTGGAAAACATCTTAAGCCCCAAGTGGAGATGTAGAAGGCTTGATTTGTTTTGGTTTTTCACTTTTTCATTCATCATCTTTACCAAAGTGAAAAAGCTTGGGTTGTCTTCAGAAAGAGCAGAATGAAAACAATCCAGACTATCTTTGGAGGAGATTTTGTTGAAATCAGCAAACTTATTTAAATTTGGCAGCCTGTGACTAAGTACATGTGCCAAAAAAGGGGGATAGAAAAGTTCTGCTTTTAATTGGATTTAAGTGCACCAAAAGGACGCCCAGTGTTTTCAAGTGCATAAAAGAGAGTTAATTGAAAAGCAGGGTACAATTAAGTTGTGCTGTGATGATAGACTAGGAGGACACAAGTACTTAACAAATAGACTGCAATGCGCTCAAAATCAATCGACTTCAAAAAATACGTCTTGAGATTTTTTAGACTGCAGTTTAGCAGCTTTTAATAAATACATTCCAGTGGAGTTATACAGGTCCAAGCAGGGCGAGAACTTTAAACATACAGCCAAACTGTAGCATGGTAGGTTTAATCACATAAGTTTTAAACAAATACATTTTTGGGGGAATTGCCCAGTCAAAGTCCAGACCAAATATGTAATAGATAGGTAGGTAATTTTGATGTGCTTTGATGTGAGGGTGTTAAATAGGAGTAGTTGTCGGCGCACCAGCAGCGGACTTAAGCCATAATGCAGTGGTTTCATGTTTAGGTTGCATCTTGAATGGGTTTTATTAGCAGCCTGTGGGGAGTTGGCGTCCCCTTGTGTTGAGTAAGGGCACCAGGTTAACCCCCACTTCCTCTTCCTCTCCCTCCTCCCTGAAGGAATTTCCTGGATTTTGATTGGTTTTCAGGAGGCTTGGCTGCTCGTCAATCAGAACCACCTGGTGCCAATTAACTCGAGGCCACGTGGCTGAGGTACATTTTCACCTCTTAGCCGCTACAAAGATCACATCATTAACTTACATTTGACAGGGAAATAAAAAGAACATAGAAGAGAAAATGGAGCGCTAATGGAAATATTTAGGTAGCGACTAATAGACTTGTGAACGGCTTGTTTAGTTCAACTTCCGGTGCGGCAGGAAGGGGTTTCCACACAGAAGGGCAGAAGGGTAACAGACGGGGGCTGCACCCTACATGCTCCGCCCCTCCTGTAAATGGGGTTCAGGTAAGGTCACAATTGCTTTATATGATGTTTGTAACATTATGAACGTGTGCTGCTTTTAGTTTTAGTGTTTTCGGTGGAACAGAAAACGACTGCAGGAAAAAAGGGCAAAAACGCTTCGTAATGAAGAATGTCACGAGACACACAAAATATAAGTTGTGTGCAATTTTTTTCTTTTTAAAGACAAAAATAAATGAATTAAATAACTAATTAATATTTGCAAATAACAAACCGAGACAGAAGGAACAAGTTTCAAAATAAGTGTTTCCAATTTAAAATGCATGAAACTAATACTTACAGAAAGCAATGTATTATGTTAAAAGAGAGTAAAGAAGCTCCAGTGACAACATGTGGTGTTTACTGCACATATTGTGTCTCTTGACCTTCAAATGGCTCAGCAGATAGAAATACCATCAGAACAGCAAAGCTTGTGTGCAAACAAGAAGTTTCACTTTACATAAACAACATTTTTGTGTCTGTCTGGTGCATTTTTGGTTAAAACGTTTGCTCTTCATTACCGAAGTACTATTTAGGAAGAGTAGCAATACATCATGATAATATTACTCAATAAAAATTAAGAAGCAAAAAGTATGGCGTAGTGAAATTTTGCCATATTTTAAGAAATTATGCCATATTTTAAATGTAACTAGTCAATACCAACTTTTGCTGTCATCTGACTGGTTTTGATTTGAATTACCTTGTTTATTGCCTAATATTTATTTGCATATAATTTTAGTATAGTCTACTGGTTGTGCTGGGGTAGTTGTTTAGTGAATAATAAATGTTGTTTTGGTTGAATATTATAAAATATATGTCTATATTGGACTATCTTGAGCGCAAGACATGAAAACACCTAATTAAATTATAATTATTTTTTATTACAGAGCAAATATGAGCATTAAAATGTGTGTGTCCTCAATTTTAAATGTATTTATATTTATATTTAATTTGATGAAAAATATCCTTTTACAGTCACACTTTCTCTGCGAAAGCATCAACATAGCCACTGTGTTTTATCATTTTCAACTTAAGACAGGTTAATTTAAACACTTGTGGTATTAAAAGCTTCCTTTTATCCTTTTAGTTGTTGGCATTACATGTTGGCATGTCGCCAATTTAAATATGGCCAAAAACAATATAAGAACAAACAATATTATGTGCATACAAAGGTTATTGTAGAAAATATAAATATTATTAGAGAAATAATAAACAAAATGGCTTTTTTTAATCTTTCACCTCAGATAATATTTGTGGAGTCAGTTGGCTGCAAGCTGTCTCACTCACCATAATAGTGTCTTTGAAACAGCATTCAGCTTTATTAACCATTTTTAACCCTACAAAATATGTTCATGTTTGGTTAAATTTATTTGCTAATCTGCTTAGTTTGGAAAGCCTATTGATGTAGGACTTTAATAGGGAAGTGTGTGTGTGTGTGTGTGCGTGTGGGGGGGCGACGAATGGCCAAAAACTTTCAGTCTCTCGCCTGAAGCTGTAACTGCAATACAATTATGAAGTATACAATATTCTAAAGTATCCTTTTCCTCCCACCTCAAAATATTTGCATTTTTGTGTTGCTCTTTCACATAAAATCCCACTAATGTACACTAAAGTTTGTGGTTGTAAAGAAAGAAAAGTTATCGTGATCTGAACATGTTTGCACAGCAATGTGGACAATAATTTTTATAAGATATAAAAGGATGTTAATCAAGCTGCTACTAGATGCTTTCTATACATAGCAGTGAGCAGATGTGCTGAAGTCTCAAGCACCCACAGAGGTAGGGGTAATTATGCAAACATTGCTCTTCTATGTGCAAATGAATGTTTCTGCACTGTCTGAATGTATTAAAAATAAAGTAAACAAACAGTGAAAAAGATAATAAGTTTGTGCGTTGTAAGACGTCTGCTCTGAATATGTGAGGAAACTCTGAGACTGGATGATTTATCTTTACGTTCTACATCTTTTCGTACTGGAAACAGGTATCATAGTCTGTTATTCAGGTTTTATTACACTCAGTAGGTTTAAGAATCTTCTGGACTTCCTGTCCTGCTTCCTAAAAGTGTTGTTTCACCTTCTTAAGTCCCCCAAAAAGTGCTGTCCACCAGTGGATTTCAGGAAGAAAACGACACCAGATAAGCTGTCAGTCTTGTACTTACCTGCCAGTGCGAATGATTGCCTCAGTTTTTAAAATTTTAAAAATAAAATTTTTTAATTTCAAGTGCATAATAAAGCGCTGTGTGTACTTATCTCGTGTACGAGAGGAGTGAAGATGAACACATGGGCCGCGTGGGCGTCTTCTGGCAAAGAGCAGCTACGTTCTCTCCATTTGAACAAAAGGCAAGAAATGCAACATCTTATTCCTGCCAGTTAAATCTCAATGTTAATCTGGAAAAATGTCACAGATTCAGTCGGATTCTGGGTGGCGTTGCCTGTGGAAAAGCGTGACATGTGGTGTTAAAGCGCCAAACAATTGAAGAAAGGTTAAGATGATACTTTGTCATTGGGTGACTTACGTACGTTGAGTCTTATTAAACAGTGAGAAACTCAGAAATCCTTGGCTTATACTCCTTTATTGAAGCTCAACATTGGACTCAGCTTTCATATGCTTTCTTTCCCATGATAGAAGGAGCAAACAAATTTCTATCTGTGTCGCGCACACACACACGCACATTGGCAGCAACACACACAAATCCCGGCTATTGAGTGCAACGTGAATCATGCTTCCAGACAATATCTTTGTCAAACACTCTGGCCTTGACGGATAGACGCAGGCAGATTTGCAGAGCCATGGCAACAGTCGAGTGTGAATCCCGCTGATGAGAGGAGAGTGTTTGTGCTTTAGAGAAATTGTTCGGTTAATTCCAACACACAGCCTGCTGCACTTTCAAAAGCTGTCGCTGCGATGTACAAGGTTGGAAAGAAAGTCTTGTTCTGCTTTGTGTCGCAACTAAATGTTTCAGATCAACAAGGAAATGTTAATATCAGACAAAGATGACCTTAAAAAGCAGTTTTAAAAGGATTAAAAAAGCTCTTCATACCAATGAAAATGTAGAAAAAGTACTTCCTCTCTTGTTAAATCATGAATTAACTAATGTAACTAAATCATTTAAATAGAACCGATCTGACAAGATAAAATAGGCTGAACAATCTCAAAAAGCAACGGATCATTTCTCAATCCACGTTAAAGAAGAAATGGGGAAACCATATCTGACATATTTTAGTGTACAAAGCCATTTCTATGCTCTGGCAAATCTACTCAACCACAGTGAGAACCGCTGTATACAAGTGGAGAAAACATCGAACAGTTGTTCCTGTACATAGAAGTGCTCAGCCTACCAAATTACTCCAAGAGCAAAAGTGACATCCACCTGAGAGACCAAAGCTTCTAGGAAAATATTCTTTTAATGGACGGAAACTTTTTGAAAGCTTCCTGTTGTAAAACTAAAAGTGTTTCTGAATAGCCTAGCATGGCGATGTAAGTGTTGGAATTACTTTTCTCCCTTAGTATCTGTACAACTTACTGAAAGTCATCAAATTATTTGCAGAAGTTCAAACTTGATTAGATAATCCAGCAGGACAATGACCTGGAAACACACAAATTAAGTGCATCTCTGAATTTGCTCAAATAAAACAAAATGGAGGTTTTGAAGTGGCCTAATCAAAGTCTGGGCCAAATTCTGCTTGTGTGTCTGAACTCAACAACTGTAAAGAAGACTGGCCACTTAGTTTGATTAATGTAAATTTTTTCCCATAATACAGCAACTGAGCCATGTTCTGAAAGCTGCATTTTATATTTTCTTAAATTATATTTGTTAAATAATTAGTTTGATCTGAAACCCATAAGTGTAAAACAAAAAAATAGGACAAAATATTTTTCCGCAGTGATAAGGTTGAAGTGGGGAAAAGAAGATTAATAAATGACATGCATTAAATTTTTTTGAACCCCCTGTCCTTCAAAATGAACCAGCTTTATTAACATTTTTCATATTTTATTATGCCAATCAGCAACATGCCTTCAGCTGCAGTTTAATATTTCATATTCTTTCCTCCAATTTCCTCTTCCAAACCCCAAACCGCATGACGGTATATGACAGGGACGGCTTTCTTACTGCGGCCAAAAGAAGCTTTTTGCAGTTGGACAACGCAAAAACATGTCAAAAGAAAATGTAAGCGAAAAAAAAGAAATGGGTGAAATGTCACAGTAAAAAGGCCCACAAACACACGCTCTGAAACCCACTCACTCAGGACAAGAGTCCATAAAAGCTGAGCGTGGGTGAAAGTGGCAGAGAGGAGGAAAAAGGAGGCAGGTGATGAGGAAGAAAAGGTTGCTTTCACATCCTGGTCTGATGCCGAGGCATTCAAACCACGGTGCATTACCCACAATCGGGGGCGTCTTGTGTTTTTTTTTTTTTTTTTAGAAGCGCACATAGGAGAAGATGCAGGCATCTGACAACATGTCTGAAATTGAAATGCATTTCAGGATCGACGCTGACAACGTCCTTTAGAGAGTCTGGCTGCTTTCATTTGGAAGATTTTCTGCAGAGGCAGAAAGTTACTGTTTTACCTTTATCTAACCAGGCAAAAACAGATTAAGAACTAATTTTCTATTTAGAACTAAGGCTTGGAGAAGGAGAGTAGACTATAACTTAAAAAAAAATATAGAAAGACACAAATGTTTTCTTACTTTCCAAACTCGGAATGTCTCCGTATTAGTTTCTTTGTCACTTTATTATTATTTGAACTTTTATATCTGTGTAAATGATTATCAGGGTTCTTAATAGTTCTACTTAAACCTCATCCAAACTTCCCCTTTGTTTCTTCACTGTAAATCAGTAAAGTATTTTTCTATCTCTCAGTGGATTAAAGAAATAATTTAATTATTATGTAAAATGGGAAATATGCACTTCCTGGATCCACAGATTGTTTCCTGTTTTCCAGGTTTTCAGGAGCTGCCCGACTGATTCGACATTCTCACCAGCCAACATGTTAGGGAGGGTAAGCTTTATTTTTTGTTGTTTGTTTTTATGGTCTGTATAATTGTGTTTTTGTTTAGCAGGTTTCTGTATGGTCAAATATGGTTAGTTTTTCAGAAGGTTTGGTTGAAAAATGACTACATTTGAACAGTTTTCATTTCAACTGTCTTTCTCAGAGCATAACATTTTATACAACATATTGCTCAAGTTATTTAACAAAAAAACAATATTAGATATACAAATTTATCGTTGATTTTCTCTCATCAACAAACTTTAATTTATACAGGCTTAAATACATACATACAACCCAATTAATATTTGTATAAATGTCTCTTGTTTATTTGACCACAAATTGAATAATTCTGTGTTATTTATTGTTCCACAAAAACAACACTTGCAACAAAACAGGCCCACAGTATGTTACTGCCAAAATGATATGGGGTAAATACTTTGTATTTCTCAAGAGTTAAAATGAGAAACAAGCATTAAAAACAGTTGCAGTAAAAACTACTTAGCAAATTTCATAAACTATTTCTACTATCCGCCCTGTGACAGACTGGTGACCTGTCCAGTGTGACCCCGCCTCTCGCCCGGAACGTTAGCTGGTGATGGGCACTAGCAACCCTGCCAACCCCACTAAGGGACAAGGGTGTTAGAAAATGGATGGATGGATGGATATTTCTACTATCCAGCTGTACCTACATTTTTGATTGTGTGGCTTAGAGAAAATCTTAAATTAGCCCAAATTCATTTAATAAACCAAATACTTGTATTGCCAGCACATCGTGGTGTTTAAGCAATGGATAAAAAGGTTAAAAATAAAATAAAAGCTTCATCATGATACTTGAAACACCAACCATATTGTATCGTGTCTTGTGTGTTACTGGAGAAAAGCAAGAAATAAGACGATATTTCTTATTTCTGGACAGTCCAGTCCACATCATGAGTGGCTTTAAACGTGCATGTACTTTCTTCTTTTGTGCGAACTCGGTAAAAGCTGTCCACTACTGAGCTGGCTCCACTTGGATTCATGTGAAATGCATTGTCAGAGTTTGTGGACAAAAAGCCATCTCGGGCTTATTTAAAATGAAAAAAGTAGAAAATACTAAGATGAGATGAAAGAGCAAATGGTAGCCAAACCTGTGAAGAGATCAGCAGTGCTATGAATAAACATGAACAGCTCAACCCACGCCAAACCCTCCTTGTTACCTCTCCTTAATACACATAAGCATATCAGGGCGAACTGTCTTCTTCCACACATGAACATGAATAAAAATCACTTCAAAATACAGGAAATTTTAGAATTTTTTTTTCTGTTTAAGCTCAAATTCAAGCAGACGTTTTCATGCACCAGCAGCTAAATGATTATTTTTGTATCACTTTAGAAGGAGGTGGGGGGGAAAATTGATTTTTGTTTTTATCCAACTCTGACTTTCAGGTCATGACATGTGGTTCTTTATCTTTTAAGCCTCAAGGCCAACAAGTTGTTTTGTTTCCTTCCTGTTTTTAAAATAAAATCAGAATTTTATCAAGCAGCACTGTTACCACAGCAACGGCTGGAGATCAGTCATATCGGTGGGCGTTAGTGCCCACAGGCGTTCAGTCTAAAGGGCTCTCATTGGCCTCTTCGTTCATCACTCAACCAGGAGTGTGGAGCAGGCCCACACCCCAGGTTTGACCTTTCACCAGCAAAATCACTCTTTCACATCACTTCAGTTGGCTTTGCTCGACTTTGGATTTAGTCAAAACAAACTCCTAATCCCGCTGTTGGCAACTCCGTTCCTCCGCTCATCTGTCTGTTTGTGTCAGAGCTGCCAACCAATGTGAAATGTTCCACCTACTAAAAGGAAAAACCGAAGATTCCAAGCTAACTCCTGCTTTATGTATTCATGCCAAAACCAGTTCAGATGGATATTTGGGATATTTTTTATTGTCGTTGTTGTTGGAACACTCGATGGAGTCCAAGTTCTTGATTTGAGGGAAATATGATAAAAAAAACAATAGATTGTAGAAAGAGCAATTAAACATCTTGGATATGTCAGGCATAAAACAACCAAAAAAACAATGGCGACTAGAATACATGGCAAAAAACTAAAAAAACTAGACAGTTGATTTTGTCAAAACACTTTAGGTTTATAGACACATACTGTTTACTTGGATTTTAAAAGAAATGATAAACCAAGTTTCCTTTATATTTCCATCACACATTTTTGCAGCCACCTAAATTTTAAATTGATATGAGTAACAAATTCAGAAGGTGAATCACTTTTAATCTATATGACAAAATGTGAATAAAGGATCTGCAATAAGCTGCAATAAATGTTTGCACATTTGATCCAGTAGCAATGCAGCTTTAATTTGAAGGTACACCTTTAATTTGAAGGTAATCTTGCAAATCTGCAAAGCATGACTGAAAAAAAGAGATGTTGTAATGGCCCTGCTAAGTTCAAAACCCTGGTGCAACTAATTAAGATGGTACAAGATCTGAACCTACAGTAAATACATGAAGTATTCTGCTGCAATAGTGCGATACACTGATAAAGTCCTACAGAAAACTACTGAGAGTTATAACTCCATGAGCTATTTAATAATTGGATGCATTTAATTCACCTATCACTCTTACTCTTTTTAATTTATAAACTTTTATATTTTCTAAGACAGTGCTTGTACAATTTAAGTTGAACTTGTAAATGTTATAAGTAATGATAAAGAGAGTGGGAACATCTAATCAAACCTCATTAGAAACAGCTCAGTTATTGCTTGTGTTAATTTATGATGACTGCTGGGATATTTTCTAGCGGTTTTTTTGGGGGGGGCATTATGACAACTTATGAAACTGACTTCATGGACTCTGTGTGTCATGGAGTATACTGAAGATTTCTGCTGACTTCTACTGCATCGTTGCCTACATTGCATCACCACATAAGGCCGTAGGATATAAAATGGCACCCAGCTTTCATCTTTGTGGCTTTGCGCCCACCTTAAGTGCTTTTTTTTCTTTCTACCTGTGATTTGGTTTTATTCAGAAGGAGGATATCAGCTTTCCCTAAAGTAATTTTGATCATGGCTTGTTTCCAGATGAATGTTTTCCAAAAAAAAAAAAAAAGTGCCACGGGGCAAGATATGTGGCTCAGAAACATATGTTTCAGCTTTTTGTATTGCACTTTTAGTGCCTGGTTATTGTTTTTTCCTCAAGTGAGAATGCCAAGAAATAAATACCAAGTTATGCTTTTTTCAATTTTGTCAGCACATTGAATTCCAAGCACAGCCTGGTGATATTTGCACTGTTAGTACCTGTGATCTTTAGTCTCCCACAAGTAAGACTGGGAAATCTATTTAGGATCTTTTCATGAATGTATTTTCACTCTGCCTGCGTTCCCACGGCGGGGTGGTCAGCCGGTGTCCGGTTTCAGGTAGCTCGACTGTTAGCAGAACGTGAGCTGGGCAGGAGCACATGGGAGCCCTACCGGGACACTTTGAGATCAGTTAAATTCCCAGCATTCCTCACATAGTCTCTTTGAGGGGAAAGCAAATACTGAGGGGTTTATTGGCCCCACTCTCACACTTCCACTCAGCCTGCAGAGGGGAAACAGACTGAATCAGGGCTTGTCACAAGATCACCACAGCACCACGCTGGGCTGGGGTCAGCTCCTTCCAATTTGTTTACCGTAGTTCAGGAGAAGGATTTTCCTTTCGTTTCTTACACAGAATTTTCCTTTGTTACTAAATGCAATTTGGGGGTCGAACTCCTCGATTCAACAGGAAGTTAATCTGTGAGACCAACCTGTTGAAAGAGTTTATATGAGGAGTTTCCTCCTTGTTTACATCTGAAGGGTAATTCATTGGCTGCTGGAATGAATACACTTGACATTAAACCATCCGTAGATAAAGACGCATGTCCTAATTCAATTCGTTTCAGCTGTGACCCTGCGGTGGCACAATAAATCTCACCATGAGTCCATTCCCGCCCCAGAGCTAAGTGACTGGTTAAACTCAACTTGCATGTGAACGTTTCCACTTCAGGAATTGCTGGAGCTCTTTATTCTTATTTCCAGTTGTTGAACTTGTAACCCACAAATATAAATAAAGAGGCTTGCATCTGTCACTTGAAGGTCATCGCAGCACTAACCTTCAAATACTCAGGAACTGAAAATTGTATCTATTCTTTGCTAAGAAAATGCAACCAAGTGTTTCAAATCCTCCATAGTTAACTGTCTTCTTGTCTGGGATGTACAGTGGTGATATGCAGATTAGAAACCACAGCAGTATAGCGAATCTCCAAATATTTAAGACGCCCTCCAAGAAGACTTTTAGCTGCTTGTTCTTTATCTCTGCTCTTGGGTGTACACCCAGTCAGCACCAAGAAAAATTTATGCTGCTCGTTGATTGGTTGCACCAATAGTATGTCAACAAGCATTGCAGTTTGATATTTTAACTTCCCAAGCTGCATTTTATTCAAATATTCTAGACATGGTCTAGACGTGGACGGGGATTTACTGATGTACAGCTGGTGCATGTTATGTATTTATGCCTTCTGCAGTTTCATCCGAAAACTGAATACACTTGACGTGTCACTAGCGTTGTCTTTGACTTTACTTTGACTTGCCTGTGGTTTATCAGTCATCAGGAAAGTTGCCACTTGAACATCCAATCTATCTCTTTTTGAGCTGCTGTTGATCCCTGCTTTAGAACTGATTACCAATTTCTCTTTGGCATGACTCCACAGAACTATAGCGGTAGGTATTGGCTGCTGTATTGACAAAAGGTCAATATGGTAACCAATATCCACTGCACAAGCCAAGAAACTCCTCAGCTCTCTGCTACAATGTTTAACTCTGAAAGCTGTCAAAACATGAACTGTACCAGTTCAGTTCTGATGGAAAACACTTTTTATTCCTGCTTCTAGAGGTAGCTTGACCTGCTTCAAATCTCTTTAGCAATTATCCGGCTAGTCCTGAGAAACTAAATTTGCTTGCAGTGGTTCTTTGTGTTTCAAGGACTTGCTTTTTATTCTTCTGGTGATTGATGTGAGTCAGTGATTGCAAACAATGCCATTAACGACTAAAACCCACTGGACTGTCACTAAAAATCCTGTGGAGAAAGAAGTCCAGGGCTGCCTTAACATGCTCCCAACACTTGAGCAGTAGGAGATTGCTGAAATGCAATCAGCAGCTATTGTTCTGCCCACAAGCAGATGAGGACTCATCATCCAAGTTAGTCACAGTAGCAGAGTGTTCCTGCTGACTAATGGATGATTTCACTGCTGAATTGGAAGCCATTTAGTTGGGGGAAACACATGCTCTTTATTGGACTCAAATCAAACATTACAGTACTGTAAAAGGTTCAAGAGCAACTTGCTTAGCAAGCACTGACAGAAAAGGCCTCCTTTCTTTGATGAACAGCTTAGTAGTTTCTAAGACAAACTGCGCGCCCTCTCCAACAACAAGGAAACATGCACAAGTGATAGTGCCCACCGAACCTAGAGTTTATTGACAAGTGATCCAAGGTAAGAGTCGCGTAAAGAGACAAACCATGAGTGGCAGACAAAACAAACAAGGTAAATATACAAAAATGAAGGATGAAGGTTTCCCTGCTTTTAAAGGAGTTAAAGGATTAAAGGAGCCAAACTTTTAACCTATAAACACAATATGTCCAGAGTTCATCTTACTGTGTGGGGTTTTATTCAAGCACTACACAGAGAGAGAAATTGTTTGACAATCAAACTTTTCCTTCCTTCGTTCCTTCCTTCAGAATGCCCTTTATGTGTTCGTTTGCCTTTCCTTTCTTTTCCCCTTATTGTCCTTCCTTTTTTCTTCCCTTCTTCCTCCTCTCTTTAATATCCATTTATATCCTTTGTTCATTTCTTCTGCCCTCAATATTTTTTGTTTCCTTCCTTCCTTTTATTCTTTTGTGACTTATTTCTTATTTTGTTATTCCTTTTTCCTTACATTTTCTCATGTCCTTACTTTTTTCCTTCCTTCCTGTCTGTGCGTTTTTGAGGTTCAAAACTTGAGTACTGCTCAAGTTTTGAGCAGTACACATATTTTCATAGAAAAATATGTCTTTAAATTGATCCTGAAATTTGGAACAGGAAAAATATTTTTTTATCATCATCATTAAACAAAATCATTCACAATTTAGACATTACAGTGCCATTACCATTCCATGTTATTTATCTTAGGGCTGGGACCTCTGAGAATTTAGTTCTGGAAAGCTTTAGATGGAAAACATAAGAGCAAAGGATGTGTTCAGTCGTAAGGAAGTATTTTATGTTATTTAGTGAGAAATGTTCCCCTTTTATTTATTTCTTAATAGAAACTGTGGATGGTATGATGAGGGGTATTCTTTTCAATGAAGGCAGGCTCATTCATTCATTTCCACTCTGAGGTTTCCTGAAAGGAAAATGTCCCATGCAGCATGTGACAGTGTGCAAGATGGCTTTAGGAATGTGCATGCAGTGCAGTCACACATAACATCTGGGTGTGTGTGTGTCTGCTTGTGGCAGACAGACAGTCGCTCAGCACATTCATCTGACAGGAAATATCAACCTCCCTTATTTTTTTTTTTTGCTGTAACTTTTAACAAGGTGTCACCATGATAAAAGCCCTTTTTTGCCTTTGGATAATTAAAAATACCTGCTCTTACTTTGCTTGTTCTCCACCCCCCCTAGTGGTTATAATGTATAAGTATTGAATCTTTATTTTGTCACTGTCAAGGTTGTTACTATAGAATTTAAAGGACACTGTGCAAAATCCACTAATGCACATATATCAAAGCGTTTGTTTTATTGTTTTTTTGTGGCGACAGTGAGGAGGAGTCAGAAAAGAAGAAACAAGAAGCACATGTCCCTGAGCTTAAATCTCATTTGGTGAGCCAAGTCTTCAGCTTTAGCCGTTGCTTGGTAACAGAGCCTTCAAAATAACAACAACAATAAAATATATGTTGGTTAAAAGTATAGCAGGGAGAATGGCAAGACCTTCATGCAGACCTACAGAATCTGGCTCCCTCTGGTGGTGAGGAAATATAAACTACCGTATTTTCCAGACTATAAAGCGCACCTAAAAGCCTTAAATTTTCTCAAAAATCAGCAGTGCGCCTTATAATCCGGTGCGCCTTATGTGTGCACAGAATTCCAAAATCTGTCCCTGAGACAGAGACGTAAAGTGTACAGTACATACGCCGGCAGCGATAAACCAATCAGAGAATTGTTGTCCGAGTTCTTCAGCATATGCCTCTGATAAAAACCAGACAGGTTTTTCCACACTTCACCGTCCCTGTTCATCTGTGACTCCATGTGCACCCATCTCACTGCTGCTGTGAAAAAGGAAGTGAAGAAAACTAATTCAGAGTTTGCTGTCATTCTGGGAAGATTAACAAAAGAAATACAACTGCTGGACATTGGTGTAAACAGGGCGTTCAAAAAGAAGTTGCAAGCAGCGTGGGAGTGATGAATGACAGACTGCCTCCCTGTTTACTAAGACGGGGAGGCAGCGCCGGGCGAGTTACGCCACCATTTATGAATGGATTGTGGATGCCTAGGGTAATGTCATAACTGTTGTCCGAGCTTTTGCGAAAGCTGAATTGCTGAACAGCTACCTGGCAATGAGACTGACTCCGATGAGAGGGACAATGATGAAAGGGAGCCTGGCATGTTTGATGGCAAAATTGCCAAGCTGTTAAATTCAGACACAGAAGAGGAAGATTTTGATGGATTTGTGTAAGAATAAAAAAATAACGTGTGTAACATAGTCGAATAAAGTTCAACAAAACTTACTGTTTTGTTTCATTACCCTTTTTTTTGTTGACCGTATGTTTTAGCATGCGCCTTATAGTCCGGAAAATACGGTAGATGGAACTGTTGAAAATTGCCTTTTGTGGGTTTGTTTTCATTTTGATAGATTAGAATATGATCAAAAAGTTAATCCATTTTTGCAGTTAAACTCAGAAGGGGAAACTCAGCAGTGGCTGTCATCCTCCACAAGGAGGCTTGCTTAGAAATGGCTTCCTCTTTGCACTGTAGAGTTTCAGCTGGCAGCGGCGGATGGCACGGTGGATCGTGTTCACTGACGATGCTTTCTGGAAGTATTCCTGAACCCATGCTGTTATTTCCTTGACAGTGACATTCCTGTTTAAGGTGCAGTGACACTTAAGGGCCCGGAGATCATGAGCATCCAGTAAAGTTTTATGGCCTTGACCCTTATGCACAGCGATTGTTCCAAATTCTTTTGATGATGTTATGCACGGTTGATGATGATAACTTGAAAGTCTTTGCTATTTTACGCTGGGTAACACCATTCTGATATTGCTGCACTATCTTTCTGCACAACAATGGTGGAATTGGTGATCCTCTTACCATCTTGGCTTCAGAAAGACACTGACACTCTAAGAAGTTCTTTTTATACCCAATCATGTCGTCAATTGACCTAATTAGTGTTAATTGGTCTTCCAGCTGTTGGTTATATGTTAAATTTCCTTTTTCCAGCCACTTATTGCTACTTGTCCCAACTTTTTTGGGATTTGCAGACACTGAAATTTTGAATCAACATATTTTTCCTCTAAAATGTTACATTTACTCATATTAAACTTTTGATCTAAAAAAATTTGGTGGCATACCCAGGATATTTTCTACAGCTGTTAGATTATTTGTGTTAAAACACTTCTGAACAGACATTTGAAATATATCTGTTCAAATAATTAATCTGCATTTGTTTCACTTTTTGAGTTTGTTGAAACATTTCTTTAGATGCACCTGTTTACTTTCTTATTTGAGCCTTTCCCTTTCCTGAATAGCAAAACTTGAATTAATTCCCCTAAAGACTGTAATTCAATTAATTTCTAAAATACTTTTAGACCTAGAGGGAAATTAAATGTTGTTGTAAAGCATGCAGTTTTCTTCAGAGTTGTTGTTGATGCTATTGGCTTCAAATCTGTTTTACAGCAACTCTGAAGAACCCCCTGACTGCAGTCAGTCAGTCTCAGGAAGACAGTGCTCAAGGTTATCTGCAATTGTCTTGATTTTTATATAGAGTCCTTCTTTGCACAATAATCTGAAGATATTCCAGAGTTAATTCAGAACGAGTCTTTTCTATCACGATGTCTAGACCTTTTAAATTCCTGGCTTTGATGCTGCTACAGCAGATTTATAGAATATTTCTCAAAATCTTTCTGCAAACGGTGCATGTTGGCTCCCTCAAGAAGCACACATTATATGCATGTCCTTTTTGTAGACTGCTGGATCATTAATAAATGATTCAGATTCTACATTATATTTTAACATTACATGTTCACTTGATATGATGTTGGATGAAGAAATCTCAAGAATTTTTTGTATGAGAAAAAAAAGACCATCAGACCTTAAGCTCCATGACCACTGGAGGGCAGTGTTCATCTTTTTCATTTTTTGATAATATCCTCCTTTGATAGCTGGAAACACCTTGTCCTCACATAATAGAAATCACTCAGAACAGTACAAACTGAGTAACTTTGTCGTAGTCAGCTTTTAGTTTACACCAATCTACCTTTAAAGAGATCTATACCTTAATGCAGGGCGATCAGGTGTTGCATGGTTTATCACATGAAGCTTTCCTCAAAAGATTTGAATCTTTTGATTATAAAATCAACTTTGTCCATGGTGTACCACGACTTTTGCCAGTTGACCACTGGAGATAGGCATCAGCACCACTTGCGACCCCGCTAGGGATAAGCGTGTCAGATAATTGATGGTTGGATGGATATGTTTTGGTTAAATCATAGAGGTTTCCATTCAAAAGTGTCAAACAGTCCTCGATGTTGGACGATCTCAAGCCTCGATTGGCACCAAGAGGTCCAAACTGTGCCTGATCCGTTTGTACAATGCAGGATGAATCCAGACTCGCATGTTTACACCAGATTCTGACCTATTATTGCCTGATTATGGCGACCCCGTAGCTTCATTTTCCTGTAGTGAAGGTCTTCTGATACTTGAGGCTCCAACACACTCATGAATAAAACGTTATAAAACATCTGACGCATTTAACTGCATTGGATGTCTTACAAACCATCTAATTAGTTTGTTTTCATGGTGGATGATACAGGAACAAATCAACGTGTTGGGATGGTATATCCCTGTTCACTGGCTTGTTGTATTGCTATTGATCAAGTGTATTTAATCAAATAGCCAATAAGAGCTCAGCATCAATCACATTCTGTTTGTAACTGGACACATAGTTAAAAATTGGTTCAAATTTTGGGGTACGTATTATTTTTCATGGTAGAATATAATCCAGAAATCATAATCACCTTTTCCTGTGAGTGGGTGTGTTTCCTTCAGAGCTCCTCAAGCAAAATGTAGTTTGAACCCGCTGATCTGTTTGTTTTTGGGTGTTGTCTTGTGTAAAATCATAACAAATCCTGAAAAGTTATGATAGCCACAGAAAACTATGCACCGCTCTATTAACAACTGTATCCACGTAAAAAGCCCAGCCCATCTTTTGCACATTGTAGATTTTTAAACAAACCCGAAAATCTTTTGTGTAGATCAAGTTTCTTCCTCGCTGTGAAGAACAGACGGCGCAGGCTGGCCATGGTGTTGCTTTGTGGTGAGCCTACATCCCAGAACAATCCAATAAGCCTCCAATAAAAGCAGAGTATGAAAACAGGCGGCTGAGGCGACAGCCACAACACTGGAGGCCCCCCAAACTCCAGCCTGGGTGCTGCAGAAAGACCCGGCACAGACCCACAATCATAAAAGTCAAGCTTCTCATATAATAATGTAGACCATGCGTAAACAAAACAGTACTGGCTCCAGATCTTCTGGATTTCGTCTTTATTGTGAAACAAAAAGATGTAAATTAGAGAGCTGTGTTCTGCCCGAAATTAAGAGTTTCAAGAAGCAGTCGCTGCTTTCTCATCTGGTTTAGATAAAGATACGAGGACCAAAGTGGGTCATTGGTGTATTTGTCAGTTTTATGGGGATCACTTCCTGTTTGATGCTGGAAGATGTAACATGAATTAATGTAATTAAATCAAACCCCAGCATTTACCATTGATCCTTCTCTAAATCAATATTGTTTGTTACAGGAGCCACAGAAACCTCTAGGGAGGAGTTCTGGCAGTTTCCAATAAAAAAAATGACAAAATAGGGCCTTATACAGAGACACCAGGCTGACGGACTCAAAGACCCGGTCTGGATGCTGTTTACCAGGTCAGTAGTTGGACTTGAGTTGGACGATATGCACAAGATAAATGTTTGTACTGCCATCTATTGAATGTAACTTGGTGCCAAAAAAATGTCAGTATTTGTTTTCTTGAACATATTTTTTTCTAATTACTTTGTAGACATGTACTCCCCAAAACAACATCAAATCTTTGTGGCTTAAGATGAGACCATGACAAAAAAAGCTTTTCACGTCTAACGTAATGTATAATCTCGTAAATCAAGTAAAAAATGAAAATAATAAACGTGTAGCAGCCCCTCTAAACCTACAACTGCTGACACAGCTTGTTAATGATGACAGTTTTTATTTTGAATTTCAAATGCATCATATTTTGTTTTTGCACCCTTCTCCTGGTCTACGGCTTCTGCTTGAGGATGCAAACACCAGAATCTGAGCTCTATTTATGGTTATCTCTGTAACAGAAGGCAAGTGTGTGTTGGAGCAGACTGAAACATGAAACATTTGTTTGATCTGAAACAAGCAAGTGCCAAAAAGCAAAAATGGAAAAATAAATCTATAAAAGGGGAACCACTTTTTTATGGTGCAGTATTTTTGTTTACATGTGCATATTTACAAATAATCTTCATATCCTGAAAATTTTAGTTGTTGGAGAATTAGTAATGCATTTGGAACAATCTCCACTCATATCAGCTACACTTTGGTTGCTTAGACTGTGTAGTGCAAAGAAAATACTGATTACTGATAATATGCCAATAGAACCCCTTTAAAAAAAATCTAGGTTGCCCCACTTTTTGTTGGAGAAAAACTGATTTAATAGAATTCAAGTCAAGTTAATTTAATCAAAGAGACATCAGTGACAGCACCTTAAACAGTGTCACTTGTTAAAAACAAAGCAACTATTGTTTTGTATGTAGGTTTTCTAGCAACAGGACAACAGGACAACAGACTAATTTGAAACCAGTCCTTGGTTGGACCTTTTTTAAATTAGACTTGTTCTACATCCCTCTGCTTAAGAGCAGATATGACTTTTATATTAAATGATATAACCAATTTGTTGTAGGAGGATTTAAGGAGATCTAACTTTGATACAAGCCACTCTACTTCCATATTTTCTGTATTAATGCACGCTCTTTCTCTCTGAATAGTTTCTGTGCAGCCCTGCTTTTGGGCTTGTTCGTGCAGTTTCTTCATGTGCACTTAATTTCATTGTTTTGGTCTCAGTCTGGAACAGCTGCAAATTGTTAGGGTAAGCCTTGCATTAGCGGAGCCTCAGTAAGGGAGGAGAAAGTGGGGGAGCTGAGGGGTCATTAGGGTGCGGTGAGGTAAATCTCAAACAAAGTACCAACAAAAACAATTGATAGTCACAGCCTATCCTATATTATCACCTCCATCCCTCTGGGTTCTCCCACATGTCCTTGTGACTACACTGAACTTCCATAAATGGCTTGTTTCGTCTGTGACTAATTGCTGGGCTGCACTTAATCCCCACCAGATAAATTGTCCCAGCATCATTTTTCAGCCATACTCCTCCAGAAACAGTTGAAGTTTACCCACACATACGGAGAATAACCTTTGAACCTTTGAGGCTTTTATTAAAATAGCAATAAATCTTTGGACATAATATCTCTGCTAAGATTTGTTGAGTGTGTAAAAAGGACGAGTTTGTTTTTAAGGCAGGGAAGCGTGCTGCAGAATTTCCGTAGGAAGGAATCTCTCCGGGCCTCGCTCCAGCCATCTGCTTCTCCAAACGGCTTGAAACAAAGATAGTGATCACCCAGCCTCCAGGCTGAAGGGTTTCGTTTTTGGGGAGGACCAGTGAGCGAGGAGATAGGCTTTGACGGCAGAAACAGCCACGATGTGATGTTCTGTTTTCTGAAAATGGCAAACTGGGTCAGATCGGCTTGCTCTGTTCATTGTCTTCACCCCTTGACTGAGTAACTCTTGATCTGGAAAGAGATAAACCATACTGAGATGTCTATGGTTACAGGCCAGCTTAGGAAGTTTAATTGGTGTGAACAGTACAGAGAACTTTCCTCTCTCCTCTTGCTGGTGCATGTGTGAGTGTGTTCGTCATAATTTCCACAGCATGACAACTTATCAATCTCTGTACAGGGACAAGCAAAACAACAGTTTAAAAATATTCAATAACTATGTACAAATATTTATTGCAGTTTGCCAAAGCTAAAAGAACAGTGCTATAAATTTATTTCCTCAACTTATAGCAAAACATTTCCTGAGAGAACTGTTAACATAATCAGGTATTTGGATTTGTTTCCCATTATAATTGAAGCTATTTAAAAAGGTTACAGGGTTTAGTTTTTACTATAGGTCAGGACATTCATGTCAGCAGCTCATACTTGCTAGAATGAGCATTTAAGACTCTTAAATGTGACCAAACCATTGTTGTTAGGGTTGATTATTTTATGGAGTAATCTCCAGACTTTTTGCCTTATAGGCTGACATTTCAAATTGTAAATTAAAAACAAACAAATCTGTTCTTATCGTTTTTTCTGTACTCTTTGATTCGCAACAATTAACTGAAAATTGAATATTTTAGTAAAAAATAGAAAGTATTTAGATTTTTGTAGAAAAGGGATCTGTAATCAAGTTATTTACTTTTTTGAAAGATAAGTATATATTTTCTGACATTTTTGGGTCAATTTATGAAGTATTTCTTCAAAAATGCTTTTTGCCACTAATTAACTTCCTGTTCTTGTCAGATTTGTACCTTCCCATAATGGCAGTCAGGAGCTTCACAGACTGCACTTCGGAAACCACTACTTTAATCAGAAACAGTGGCAGGACCATTGTCGGTGCCAATGAAAAGAAGTCACAAAATAATGGAAATTTCTCCACTTACTGTTAGTTTTAAAATGACACACTGCAGCTTTGGAAAAACTCAAGAGTGTTGCACTTCTGTCTGGTATTATTACCAAGCATAGCTGGATCCAAGGTGCGCTCTGAGTCACGGTAATCACAGCAGCGCCACTGCTTTGCTGTACAGCTGCTGTGGAAAGTCCAAGTTAACAAATTACAGTCAGGGTGGTGAGGCTCGACGAAAAGATTGGCACGTATGGCTCAAGAGTCATTGGTGCTTACCAAGCAAACATAGCTGTCCTACAATTGTGTTTAAAAATTACACATTTCCAACAATGTGTGATTGTGAAAGAACCAAAAATCCTGACCTAAAATTGACAGTGCAACTTTGATTCAGGAAACAGAAGGAAATGCCAGTGGATGAACAAGGCAGTTTATTTTTTTAGCACCTGTACCTTGGTTGATATCTTGTCCCCATTCAACCTCATCAACACCTTTTTGAACAAACTGTGTTTCAAATAGTTCAAATTGTTCGAGGTCAGGCTATTGATGGAGCTATTTAGAACTGCATGCCCATTGGCAACATCTTAGTCCCTGCATCACCGCAAATCCCTTAATGGGTTTCTTTCAAATCTCCCACATCCTCAGGTGAACTGGCAGGATTTGTACCTTCATGTTGGGCAACGTACACTCCCAACGTTATTTTTTCAAATTCTTTGTATGCAGCAATGTTGGCATCCTTTGAAGCAAAAAAAGAGAGACTTTAAGTGACCATGACAGGCTAATTCTCTTTAGTTCATACAAGTTTATGTTAACTAATGCAGCCCGCTTCTCAAACACGTACTCTAATTAGCATTTTGGCAAACCCTGTTTACCTTAAGAGGATTGTTTTTCTTTAAAAAAGTGATTGTTTGCAAAGCTAAACAAAGGCAGAGACAAGTTGTCTGAAATTTGTCTCTGAGCAAATTTCTGTGTAATTTTTGTGCACAAAATGAAACAGGAAGTTCAAAAAAGAACACAAAACCTGACATACAATTATAAAACAGAGATAGTTACTTGGTTGGGACACCTAAACTGCCCAGGTCTCAACCATGTAGTTGTTGCTTTAAGAATTAGGAGCTAGTCCTGCATAGAAAAAGGCTGAAATGAGCAAGAGCCAAGCACTACTCTGTGACGACATCAGTCCAACAAACTTCAACTACCTTTGCTGTGTTAGTGTAGCTAAAGGAGGGACATGAGGGACAGGAGGTAAAGGCAGTCCACCAGTGGACGAGTGCGCCTCCTGCACCTAAGCTCTATGCCCAGAATAAAGCATTCTCAGAATAATGGCTTCATTCATTCATTTCTCCCCTCACACACACTGACACTTGGTCTGTTTTGATTTGTGGTGTTTCTGCATCATGGAAATTCGGACACGGATATTTCTGAAAATGACCGCGAATTACTTGATTGGTGAAATTTCCCTACTGGGTATTGTGCTGTCATTACAGAAATTCATGGTTCTAGTAGAATAAATGCGATTCTAAGAAACTATTTTTAGGAAATGTTCCACCTAGAAGAGATCTTCAGTTATATTATCCCTCTCCTGCATTCATCTGTATTAGCATATTGCTGTGTGAGTTGTCAAGCATATATTCAGAGGAGTCAGACAGTAATGATTCTTTTCAGGTGTGCTCTGGAAACTTTGCCCTGGATCAGCAGGACTTTTCAGGAGAAGTTTGTTTTTCCCCTCTTTGGCTCAGTGTGGTCATGTTCTTTTCCACCTCATTTCCCAGTAGCCGGCTACCCTTTGCTTCAGATTAGTGGGTGAGCTCTAAGCCTTTGTCTTCATGTGTGCATCAGCTTGTTCAGCATCTTGTTATCCATCTGTGTGTCTAGACAAGATTAAGGTCTTTGGCTGCCTTGCTACTGCAATACTCAAAACAAAACCTGCAGAGGTGATTTGAATACTTTCTTGCTTCAGTACACTTCCAAAGGTGAGGATAGTTCGTTTAGGTGAAAGGTGTCCATGTGTGAAATTTGCTTTCAGATTAATGATTGACATGTTGGTTTTAGTCATGAGGTCTGAAACTGGGTGCTTTCTTTCCACTGTCGCCCCATACGTACAGTGGGATCCTATCTGGTCACATTTAATAACTATTAGAATTGAACTGTTTTGTTTTATAATTTAAATAATAATAGCTGTGTGAAGTTTTACATCAAATTATATATTTCTTAGTTTGTTTCTTCAGATCATCATTGAATAAGATTTTTAGCCCCATTCTTCTTTGGTGCTTTGTTTTAATTCGCCCGTCCTTCTGCTGTTTTTAAATATAATTATTCATTTAATATTTAATTTAAAAATTGCCTCTTGTATTATGTTGGCACATGTTTGGTACTCTGAAACCTGTAACTACTTGAAAAAAAAGAAATAAATGGAGAAACTCTGTAAAGGGTCTAATGCTTTTCGACAGCAATGTATGTGTTTAATTTTGGAAAACAAAGATAAAATAAAGGTAATATCTGACAGTAGTGTGTGAAAAGTGTGTGTGAGGGATACCATGTTTATTCAGCACCAACCACACTCTTGGTTTCTTGCCAATTGGGTCAGTCAGGCTCCTGAAAAATATACAGAGCTGTACAGCAAGAAAAGCCAAAAGGAGAAGAAGAAGAAAAGAGGAGTGAGCGGCGCTGTGTTTACTCACCCACCTCATTCCACTTAAAACCTCTTCACGTTTTACAGAATTGGAAAAGGAGGTTACGGGCCACAACAAGGCTGTGGTAGAAAAACAGTTGTACATTGCTGAGGTAGGCACTTTTTGGGGAAATGTTTCCTGTATGTATAGATGTGTAAGGGGATTTACTGTGTGACTGTAAGCATGGGGGGAGCCTGGGAGAGCGCACACGCTCACATCTAACCACTACCAGACCTGCTCCAGATGTGGTACAGTGTGAAGCAGCTGGGTATGTTCTGGCGCCTTAGAGTAAGTCCGGTTCGTGTTTGCACAAACAACACCATGAGAACACTCCTGAGGGTCCCTGTACATGTGACCAGAACCCGAAGCTTTATGCATATACAGAACGTCTATGCATCATTTTGGTTTTCAGTTTTCCGCTTGGTAGGTTAAAGGCACACGGCCCCGTTTAAACCTCTCAGATTGCTCAATAATCTGGCAGTCATTACCTTGACAAAGGGAGTATGACGAGGCCCTGAAGTTAAGAGTTTACACAGTTCAACAGCTTATACAGTCAGAGGTTTTTAAGGATAGGAGCCTGGTTTGATTGGACTGAATGAGTGAAGACGAAAAACATTCACATTCACATCAGGAGGTTTGGCTTCCTGTCAGAAAAGGCATACCTAAACTTCTGAAACCCTCGAGCTCTCGATGGTGAGCTAAGATGTCTTGTAACATTGCTGTTGCAGTACAAAGGGAAATCAGACTAAACCTCTCCTATTTCAGGCTAATTAGAAATTATTTCTATTTGGTAAACAGGAGATACGTTAAGCTGTGATTTGGGTGAGATGAGTTGTTTTTTTTGCTGGTTCTTCTAGACAGAATTTCGAGCTGATGTCTTGAGATGTTGCTTCAATATTTACAAAATACACATGATTCTGCCACCTCCATGCTTCACAGCTGAGATGGTGTTCTCAGGCTTACAAGGTTTCTCCAGATGTAACAACTTTTACAAGCAATAGAACTTGATCAAAACACAGAAAATGACGTCTTTGTCCCAGAGTCGATCTGTTTTAAGGTGACTGCTACTTCCTCTCTGAGTGACTTTCATCTCATGTCTGGACAGTATTAGCTTCACTGTGGGAAATTAGTCTCATATATTAGCTTCAG
Source organism: Micropoecilia bifurca (assembly GCA_903067075.1). Classification (NCBI taxonomy): domain Eukaryota; kingdom Metazoa; phylum Chordata; class Actinopteri; order Cyprinodontiformes; family Poeciliidae; genus Micropoecilia; species Micropoecilia bifurca. Next base: position 30,748 of record CAEGAF010117156.1, read on the forward strand.
CCAGCATCTTCACTGTTTTTTGCTGTTTTTCTGGACTTGATACACAGACATTCATAATGTTTATCCTTGTGTAAATTATTTTTGAACAGATAAACCATTAAGCATCTGGAAATTGTACCCAAAGGTCCAAAATTTATTTGGTAATTTCTTCTGGGGTTTTTCCCCTTGATTTCACACAAAAGAGGAGTACATTTGAGATGTTTTCCAGATTGAGCCAGTGTCACAGTGTATGTAAACATCTGGTTTCAACTGTATGTTGGAACCAATAAAAAACCACTGGTGATTCAGTTCATTTGACATCTGTTTCTGTTAAAAGATCACCAAAGCAAGTTCGTAATAAGCCATCCACAGACTAATTTTGACTGAGTTTGCTGTTTTTCTTCCCTCAACATTACAAACCTCACCAAGCCCTTGCCTGTTGAGTTTTACATAGGGTCCACCCATAAAACAAGCTCCAGATATCTGTCTTCCACTTGAAGAGAAAGCCCACTTCCATCCTAATATCTATTGACGTGTTTTGACAGTTAAACAATAAACACGATCAGAAACAGACATGTGTTTAGACTTGAGCCTGATGGCTTTCAACATGACTCCAGCAAAATGACAAATTGTCAAGGGATGTTCGCAACTTTCTATAAAGAAAATGGAAATCAGCCGTAAGGCTTTCGCGTTTACTCGAAGATCGCTGCTGGATAATTTGTCTGGATTTGAAAGTTTGAGAGGTTTCCCTACCTGCTCTTCAACACAAAGCACAGCAAAAAACTGAATCACCAAAGCAGCTCTGATTCTACAGACCCTTGTGATTGCACTCGTGTCCCTGAACGTCTCATCTCACCACATTGTTCTACAACCACAAACTTTGGATAAATTCAGTGGAATTTTATGTAATAGACCAACCCAAGGAATTGCATAGTTACGAAATGGAAGGTTTTCGATGAAAACACAAATTTTCGAAAGTTTACCCTAGGGCACACAGCTGTCCTGAGCTCAGGTGGGGACGTGTTGACAAGAAGCCTAAATTTGGCTTTAATTGAAGAATTGTTGGTAGAAAGTCCTCTAACATCAACTACTTATTTTTATATAACCGATCCTCTTTATACTCAAGACATGCTTATGAAAGAAAAAATCCCTGTATCTTGGCTTTAGTCACTTAAATCTGCCACCTCTTCATGTGATTGGCTGATTCGCTTTTTGTCTTCGTACGACAATTCAACAGATATATATGTAAATGCTTTCAGTGTGTGTATATGATCTGTTTGAGGTATAAACCATTTGATAAATTGGGATTGTGTTTTTTTTTTTTTAATAAAAAAAAAAATGCATATTAGCAACCAGCGGATGTTTACTGTCACTCCTGACAACGCCGTGATCACAGATTCAATCTTGTCAACATGGATGGACATGAAACCCTCAAAATTTCAAAAATCATGTTGGAAAAACTGCTGAACTCCAAATTTGGAGTTTGGGGTTTATCCCACTGCTGCTCATGTCAACAAACAAACCACTGCTCTCTCACGCACAGATTGACAACGAAGCTGAAGCCGACTTTGAAAACAAAGCATCATCCTCCAGCGAACAATTGATTCCATCTGGATCGAGACGCTGCAACGTGTCACCGATGGGAGTTTTGAAACGTGACGCTAACACAATGCTTTATGGAACATGTGGAGCCATGTTAGGCAGGAGTCAGTTTCTCCTTTGCTTCTTTATTGGGTACACAGTGAAAACAAGAGCAGGGCGATTTGACATTGATTTGAAGGAGGGAGTTGAGGTTACTGGACACATCTGTTGATAAAACCAACAGCTGGAATATTTGACGAATGGAAGCTTTTGTCTGTGAGGGATGTCTAAACACTTGCTGTAGCCATGGTACTGAAAATCTGTCGGGACAACAGTCTGGACGTTTTATACTGAATGTACGTGATAGTGCCCTCCGTATAAAACACTACTGAACCGGACATTTTGATATTTTTACGACTGACTGCTTCTAACTTGCAGGAGATCATATTTTAGTCACTGCGGTTTGGTTTAAGGTTGGGGTTGGAGTGGATTTTACATTTAGGCCTTAAAGCTCTCAGGGGTCTTAGTTCCTGTGAGCCTGTTGCACTGACTTAAATCATTATGTGACACAAATATATGCATAGGTCTCCAACATGCATTTGTAATTCCAATCAAGCTGTCAGAGAACATTAAAGGTGGTAATTTTACCTATACACTCACTGGCCATTTTATTAGGTATAGCCTCATGAATTGCTTTTTGCAACATGAGGTGAATCAACCAATTGTATATGAGCAACTTAATGAAAGTCATCCAAATGTTAACAGGCTGAACTAGATGTTATTGTGATAAAGATGATTCATTGTGAGATTGAACATTGAAGTTGATAACGCTCTAATTACACGCACAAAAAATCCTTTGTTTTGTTGTAAATATCCTTTAAAACAGTCATATTTAAATAGTCTACCATTTTAACCCAGTTCAACTTCCCTGATCTCAAGTACTAGAAATTGCAACATTTTCAGTCAGATTTGAAACAGAAGGGATTAAAAAGTCATTAAACTTTGAACATAATAATTATTGTGTTTTTCATATCTAATCTCTAAACAAAAAATTTAGAGCTTTTAGCAAAGTTTCTGCCAAACTGTGTTGCTATGGATTAACTTGGAGTGTTTTGTAAAAACTACTTTCAAAATCTTTTTTTTAATGTTTTTTTTAATTCATACAGATAAAAGAAAAACAAACCCTTCCTTGTGCCTTTTCTGGACTAAGAATGAAACCTATTTTAACTTGTGCCCATCCTTTTGCATTTTATTATATACTGTACTATTTGGCCTATTTCACGTGGCAGTGAAGCATTACAGCCTGTGGGCGACTGAGCTTGTTTTTATGTGTTTTTATTTATATATACTTCACAGTTTTGTGTGCTAGTAGTCCTTGCCAAGCTTCCCAAACTGCCTCCTGGGTAACCTAAAACTAAGCTCTGACAAAACATCATTAAGCACAATAAAATCATGACCTACTTTTTACAGAATCATAGATGGAGGCAATCTCTGAAAACAGACAGGGTGTCTCGGAGGATTAATGCAAACATATACACACAATCGGTTCCCCTCTGTCTGTTGTGTGTAAACCTCTCCAGGGAAACGTAGTGCTGTAGGTACTGTTGATCACAGCAAAGCTGCATTTCTTATTCGTTTCCCAATTTCTCCTTCTCTCCTTCCACGTTACACTTTGACTGGCGCACATTTGCTGCTCTGATACACCAATACTAACACATTACGGTTTGGCACAGTGTTGACTCCCCCTCAGGATAGTTGCAGATTACATTAGTGCTGTGATGTTTATTGTTATAGTCTGTTAAACCCATTCGAGATAGTGTTCAGGAACTAACTAACTAACTAACTAACTAACTAACTAACTAACTAACTAACTAACTAACTAACTAACTAACTAACTAACTA
>CAEGAF010117176.1:0-11384 GCA_903067075.1 Micropoecilia bifurca
TATACATATATCTCGCCGAATAAATAAAAGTTGAATGTCTGAAAGCAGAGAATGCTCATTGCTCATTGATTGATTTCGTCTCCTGTCTTGGTGGCAGACATCACAGCAGGAGGGAGGATGAAAACAGTCACGGTGCTCCTGCTTGGTTACTTCTTGTTGCAACATTGGAATGTGTTCATAATTTAACGTTGTTTATCGTTAATTTCTATGTTTCATGGTTTAATGGTGCAGACAGTTGTGGTTTCTGACATGAGCGTTATTTCTATAGGGATGGCAGGAAACCTCTGCAGATTGTGTCACAGCGATGAAAGCAAAACAGAATGAAATAAGTTTTAATTGATACTGGTTAAATATATTTCAGCTCTACGTATTTAATATCTATGTGTTTTTATGGGAATACGGATCTTTCAGATCAATCTGAGAACCAATTTTGATAGGTAAACTTAATTTTATTGTGTCATGCAGTGCAGGGTCTTGGTCTCGGGTTCGGTGGTCTTGACTACAACTCTGCTACGTGGCTCCTTGGTTGCATGTCTCCTCCCCACACCTTCTCTCCATCCCCTTTCAGTTGGGTTTCTTTCTAAATAAATGTTACTAATGAAGTTCATGCTATGTTGGGACAGGAGACAAGATGTTTCCATCCCTGAAATTATGATTGATAGAATCACATATCTAAGTCTAAACTATGTTACAGAGAATAAACACAATAAGAACATGTTTAATCTGTGACATTGTTTATTAAAATGGCACATTTCTGATGTATTAAAATTAAATACGATCGGCACACTTAATGATATTAGCGATTAGGTTATGCATTCAGTAAGTACTTTTACTTTTAATACTTAAGTAGTTTTAAAAGCCAGTACTTTTTTACTTTTACTTAAGTAAAATGTTAATTTACTTAAGTAAATTTTTTGAGTACTTTCTCCACCACCGTCAAAAACAATGAACAAACTGCTGAGTCATTCCTGGTATGTAGGTCCCTCTGCTGTGTTAGTAAAACAGCTCTTCAAAAAAATTAGGGCAAGGTCCACATTCAAATGGGTGCGTGGATGAAAAAATAAAGTTCTCCCTGCCAGAGCCCTGTGTCCCATTAACCTTTAACTGACGCAGTTATCCTAATAGAGGAGCAGTGTTATGATCTTTATTTATAGAGCAATGGAAATGATCTCTTTCTCAGAAGCGAATCGTGTTTGTGGCATTCAGTGTGCCAGGAGAGCGTGTCGTTTCATGAGGCTGTAAGGGAGGAAAGCGACGGGAGGGGCTTCAGGCTGGTTGAAGCCGGACTAGTGAGGTGTTTACTGGCCAGACTGTGCGCTTAAAGGTTACCCGAACCGTGTTCTCGAGAAAGTGTGAGCGAGGAAAGCAGATCTGTCCCTCCTCAACATTTCTTCACAAAGGATGTTGAATGAACTGGAATATGATAATGCTGTTTTTTTTGTCCTGAAAACTTATTGAATGTGTGCAGAGAAAACTTTTCCCTTAATCTTATGCATCACCAAGTAACTAATCATTATGGTTCAAAAACCGTAAATATATTATTTGGTGATGTAATGTAAACAGTAGAAAAAAGGTGACTTTATTGTCAACAGACCTGTTTACAAAATAAAGCTGAAGGATTTTGAGAAGCTCATCTCATGGTATATGAAGTCATCCCATCTGGAAAACAAACAAACAACCTATGGAACATTTTGACATGACAGATTTTTTTAATGTGTCCTGTATTTGGCATTTCAGGCAAGCCGTATATAGAGGATGGTTGCTCTGCAAAAAAAGACATCTTAAGATTGCATCCTGACACATCAGATTACTATTAAACCAGAATAAGCTTTATTGGCATTTTATGCGATAAACTAAAACAAATCAGAGCCTAATTTTAAAGTAGGAGGGGTATAATAAAAAAAAAAAAAAATCATTATATAAATAAGAATGTGAAAGGTTGAAATTAGGTCTAGACTTAGACTGGGTCATTCCAACAGATGAACTAAAGAATTAATGAAAAGTTGGAATGGTTTAGATTTCTAATGATCAGAAAGATGATGCATTTTACTCCGTCAAATACCAGTCAAAATAAAAATAAAAAAATTAGGGCAAGGTTCACATTCAAATGGGTGTGTAGATGAAAAAATAAAGTTCTTGATCACAAGGTGTTCCCTGTGATCAAAACTATAGCATTGCATCTCTGGCTGTATGTTTAGGGATATTGTCCAGTTGACATCAAAATCAATATAATCTGTGATGCTAATTTACACACAGATGGACTGTCACACAAATCCCAAGAAAATACGTTAAAGTTTAAGATTACAAATGGAAAAAATTGAAAAGGTTCTAAGCGTATGAATAGCTTCTCAAAGTGCTTTAAAGCTGCAATATTATATATAACGAGATGAAACACTTGCAATTTGAGGGATCAGAATAATGCTGCCTCATGTAACAGCCATTAAGTAATCAAATATTTGTGAGGGCACAGTTGTCTGCTTTTACATAAGCCGATCAAGTCCCAGCAGCTGCTGTGGAAAGTCACAAAGACACAAGCTATTCTAACCCTTCGCTTCCCAAGTATCTCCCCTCTCTTAACACTTTCCGTTCTGCATCCTGACTTTTTGTTGGCTGCAGTTTACATGACTGGTTGGGATATCGAAGTGATTGCACTCAGATGTGGCATCCACCCACAGTGGTCCATTTTTAGGATTGGCTGAGGCAGAAGCAGAGCCGCTCTTTAACGTAGGGGAGGTTTCGTAACTTTGTCCTCTTTGGAGGGTTGGTGAAATTCTAAGGTCTTCTGAAATGGATCAGAATTTTCTTGTTGGGCACCAACATCATGATAGAGCATGTGCCTCATTAAAACATTTATAGTACACACCTCTGAGCTTGATAGGCTGTGCAAGTTATCCAATGGAAAAACAGGGTACACTCAGTGACGTCTGTCCTGAAATACAAGCTGGAATGTTTACAGTTAATGTGGAAATTTACTGTAAACAACAAGTCCTGGCCATAGTTTCAATTTTACACACGCTTTACATTATTATTATTATAAAAGAAAAAAAAGAAGTTAAATTAAGTTTAGAAAAATGACATGAAAATGGTGTAAATGTCAGTGAGTGCAAATCAGTGCCAGTCCTTTATAAAGACACGTGTGGAATCAGATCAACAAGAGCTCAGATATCCTGCTGTGTCACAGACTGGTACACATGACGGTCAAAAAACAGGTGTGGCAACTTGTTGGGCTGCTAACAGATCATGTGCAAAAGGTGCCTATAAATTGAGGAGTCGTCTGCATCCTCAGAGAAACAGTAAGCATCCAGCAGGACGTACTGGACTAAGGATACTGAGGAACTTATAATTTTGCTTTTAATTGGATTAAAATCTCAAAGGAAAATCTTCAAGGTAAATGTCATATGGTAACTGATGCTTTTAATCGGTATAAGAGAATGTTAAATTTGGTCTAAATGGCTTGAGACGCTCAAACTGATGATTACTTGCCTGTTTTAGTGAGCAGTGGTATGCTGGCTGGCTCACTTCTGAGAAAGTTTATGGCCAAAGGCTTTTCAACGACAGAACCCTTCCCTAAGCCCTGTCACATTCTTGAGAAAACTTGAAACTTCTCTGCATCATTTTGTAAAGGTAGGCACAACCACTTAATGCAAGTCTAAGGCTGCAATTGAAGGAACTTGGCATTAAGAGCAAAGGTGTCCGATTTTGTACCAGTTCCAGAAATAAAAATGGTTGCAGTGAAGCCGACCGACGTGGTGCCCTCTGCAGGCATCAAGTTCTTTGGAGCAGGCCTGGCAGCCTGCATTGCTGACCTCATCACCTTTCCTCTGGACACGGCCAAAGTCAGACTGCAGGTAGATACACCTCATGTCGCCAAGATTCTAGATGATTTATTTATGTGCTGCTAAAGGCCACAATGCACCCAGATCCAGGGCGAGTCTCAGAAGTTTGAAGGATCCAGTGTTGTGAAGTACAGAGGTGTGTTCGGAACCATCAAAACCATGGTGCGCACAGAAGGACCCAGGAGTCTTTACAATGGACTGGTAGCTGGTCTCCAGAGGCAGATGAGCTTCGCGTCTGTTCGGATCGGCCTTTATGACTCCATGAAGCAATTCTACACTCGAGGCACAGAGAGTGAGTTTTATGTATTTTAAAACGGTGAAAGAACGATGCAGTTCGTATCATATTAGTAGGTCCTAACATCCTTGCCGCTCAGGTGCTGGGATTGTTACCCGACTCCTGGCGGGCTGCACCACAGGGGCCATGGCTGTGGCTTTCGCACAACCAACAGATGTGGTGAAGGTGCGTTTCCAAGCCCAGGTGCGAGTGGCCGATGGCGAGAGGAGATACAACAGCACCCTGGACGCCTATAAGACGATTGCCAGAGACGAAGGAGTTCGGGGACTCTGGAGAGGTATTGCTTTTTCACTCAACATGTTACTTCCACATGTAAAAAAAAAACACCAGAGGTTTGAACAATGTTCTGTCTTCCAGGCTGCATGCCAAACATCACCAGGAATGCCATTGTAAACTGTGCAGAACTGGTCACCTACGACTTGATCAAAGAACTCATTTTGAAGTATGACCTAATGACAGGTAAGCAAAGGAATCAATTGACTGAATGTCATCATTTGAAAAATCCTAGCACACAAATCCTTATCACAGGAAGTAACTCATGCTCTGTTCTCCCACAGACAACCTGCCCTGCCACTTCACAGCTGCCTTCGGTGCCGGCTTCTGCACAACTGTAGTGGCGTCTCCAGTAGATGTGGTTAAAACACGGTTCATGAACTCAGGAAGTGGACAGTATGCCAGCGCCATCAACTGCGCTCTGATGATGCTGAGAAACGAAGGACCTGCAGCTTTCTATAAAGGGTAAAAGCGAAAACAATTAAAGCTGCATTTTAAGAACTGCTGGGTGGAAAAACCAACCAAATGTGGAGAAATTTGGCATCATTACTGTGGTTGGGTCTGGTGTTATTAACATAAACAAACTTGCTCTCTTCTCTAAATTAACAAACTGGGTGTAATTTTATTCTGCTCTAACAATCCTGGCTTTGGGTTAAAAAAATTCCCCAGCAGTTTTTGGAGAGTAAAAAAATAACACAACATGCCTGTTCTACCTCCTTAAATTCCTCTCCTTTGCTTCTTCTAGATTCATGCCTTCTTTTCTGCGTCTTGGATCTTGGAATATTGTCATGTTTGTGACATATGAACAAATTAAAAGGGGTCTGACCAGAGCACAGCAGTACTGGGAGTCGCCGTTTTGATCTAAGCTCCTCAAGGACTTTTATGGCAAGAATGCGAAGATGCAAAAGTCATGACAAGCAGCATAATGCAGAGAGGAAAAAGTGCGCCACACAGCTGGAAGTGAAGAAGTGGTGGGAAAAAGCCCTAATTGTTGAGTTAGGTGGTGATCTGGCCTTTGAGGTCAGGTACTGTACTTCACCACCTGCCAATAAAGACTTGGGTGACAAAAGAATCAGGAACATTCCTGCAAGACCAGGAGGATTCACAGATTACAGCACAACAATTCATCAGGACTGATATGACCAGAGCTTCCATTACATATTACTATAACTAAATTTTGCTCAACAGGATGTCTGATGATGTTTACACTGTTACAGTGATGAACTTTCCAGTCACGTCGACTGCACTGTTGCATGAGAATTGATATTTAGAAGACGTTTTTCCACAAGAACATTGACCATTTCACTTTTGTGTTACCTCCTTTGTCAATATTGCCAAAAATGTTTACACTGTTGCTTTGGGTGTGTGGCTAGGAGTAGATTGCTGACTGTAAACACATTCATGTTTAGTTGCATGATTTATTGCTGGTCAATGGGTCATGGAGTTAATTTTGCACAACTCAAAAGCTAAAAATATCAAGTAAAATTTTGTCTGAAATGTAATTATATTTCAGCTCTGTTAGTTGTGCACTCTGTCATTAAACTAGAGATGGGAAAAGCATTGCACTGTTAAATAAAATCCTACATGACTATAGTAAGCTTGTGTCTCTGCAGTTAATACCAACTATTGGATCCAGTAATATGTGACAAATCTAAAGTTTCTGAAGTTACAAATTATTTAAAGATTTCAAACTGCCCCTCCTCCCCCCCAAAAAAATATCTACTGTCCATAAAAAGGCATGAAGTCTGATCAGAAAAGGGTTTGGTATTGGCTACATTGAAGAACAGCAGCATGATCTATTTTCATGGCTGGGTGAGTGAGGTACGTAGTGGGACAGCGCCATCTTACAGCAATACATGTAGGACGACATGTACCCGAGCCCTGGGTAATAACGCTGCACTTCACAATTCTCAGATATCACATGTCTGCTTCTTCTATATTTATCTAATGACCACTAGCCTATCTGGATGAGGCAGACAGTGCAGTTCAAACAAATATCACTTTTTAAAAATTTACTATAACAGCAAACTTCAAATATCTTTGCAAATTAACATTTGAAGTCTTTGGTTTATCATATAGAAACATTTTTTTGGGGGGGGATTCTAATGTGAGAAAACAAGTAGAGCATAATTGTGAAGTAAAGAAAAAACGTGATTTTCAGATTTGTGATGTACATTCCAGAGCGACAGCAAAGCTCAGGGCTGATGGGAAGGAAACCTGCAAGAAGCTGCAAAAGACTTGAGAGAGAAAGGTTCATCTTCTTGCAGCACATTGACCTTATCCCACCCAATCCAATTTATTTATAAAGCACACTTGAAAACAAAAAAAAATGGTTCACAAAAGTGAATCTGAAGAGTAAGCAAAAAGAAAAGTAGATACATAAAACAATTCCAGACAACACAACAGTTCATACAGAAGAAAAAGCAACTAATGTTGTGTCAAACGCCACAAAAAAAATACATTTGACGGCCTTGCATACTTTGTCAACCTGTTCTATAACTTAGCTTTAGCCTCGTCTTTAGAACGGTCAACAACAGTTGGTCAGCTGACTTTAGAGACTGCAAAAGAGAGTACGGGTGAAGCAAGTCCAAGAGATAGCATGGATCAAAACCGTTAGGACATTTAAAAGGCAACAAAAAAAATTTTGAAATCATTTGTCTCACAGAAAGCCAGTAAAAAGAGCAGCGACATCAGGAGTGATGTGTTCCCGTCTGTGCGATCGAGTCAGGAGACGAGTAGCTGCATTCTGAACAAGCGGGAGGTGAGAGAGAGGAGTTGGTCTGACCCTGAAATATAGCGCACTACAAAAGTCAAGGCATGAAGTGAAAAAAAAAAATCCTCCCAATACAAAATTGTCTTGATTTTGGAAATATGTCACATTGAAAAAAAGCTTGTTTTTACCACAGATTTGACTTGTGTGTCTAACTTAAGGTTGATGTCCTATTTCACTCCAGTATTTGTGGCAGTGGATTTAAATATAGAGTCATAGTGAATTATTAATATGTTAAATATGAAGCCAGAACCACAACTGAATTGATTAGATCAAAGCTCATTGAGGTGTTAGGATGTCTTAATCAAAGTTCAGACATAAATTAATTGAGGATTTGTGGAAAGACTTGAAAATTGCCATTCACAGAATCTCCATCCAATCAAAGTGAGCTTGAGTAATATTGCGAAAAACAAGAATTTTTGCCTCTATGTGCAAAACTAGTGGAGACATAACACAAAAAGATTTGCAGCTATAATTGCAGTGAAGTTTGGTTCCACTAAGTGTCGACTCTTTGCAGGTGAATGGACACAACAGTTTTATTTTTAGTTTTAAAAAAAACTATTAAAAAGAATTAAAACCATATATAATCTTCCTTCTAATTCTGTACTAGCTTTGATTACCTGCCACATAAAAACGCCAGAAAAAAGATCGAGGTTGTAATATGACAGAATTTCCTCGGATATCTATAACAACTGTGGACTTAATTTAGATTAATGACAGAGTGGTAGTTAATCACTAGACAAAGCAGAAAGAAATAAAAAACAACCTGGAGGAGGTTTTTGACTGAAACTGGTGGCTAGACGATTATGGGTCGAGACATATGGCTCCAATCTGGCGCTCCCTGTGTTTTTGTATGTTCAGCATGACTCAGCGCTTACTTAATAATACACAACACTCCCATCATTAAACGGCTGACTTAAACAAAAAAAGAAGTAATAATTTAGATTTGTTGTTACTTTATTTTATGAAAGTATAATGAAGAGCCTTGTATGCTAAAGTTACAATGTTATGTGGAAATTTAATTAGTAATAGATAGGAGACAAAGCTGCTCTAAAGTCTACATTCATATACAAATAGACTCAGTCGGCGTTGGTCAGCCTCTTCTGACTGATTGATCAGCAAACATTATTCCTATAAGATACCACAGAAAACACGTGCTGCACCATTATGTAACAGAATCAAAGCAGTATTTAAAGAGGTGCTCTCTCTCTCTCTCTTCGTTTCTCTCCACACTGCTGCACTTCTCCCCAGTCATCGCTTCAGATCCATTCAGACAGTGCCGCCTAAAGAGGCATCTTAATCTCAACTAATCAAAAATAAAGGTAAAATTCGTTTTTTTTTAATTGACATATTTGTCTATTTTTGCAGCTTTTTTTATTTGGTCAAACTGTTGCTCTGCTCTCAGACTTACGCTTTGCCTTGTCAGGACTCAGAGTATGATTTTAACTGACATCATTTCTGCAAGATCTTCTATGGAAAAACTAGGAAGCTGGTTTACAACTGGAACAAAGTTCAGCCAAAGAGACACCTTCAGAGAATCCTGATCTTCTGTGTTTCTGTCGCACTGACTGTTCCAGCAAAGGTAAGAGCAAAGCCTTCCATCCATTTCTTTTAACACATGGATAGATGAAAAGTAAGAGTTTACAAGTTAAAGTATTACTTGCGTCAGAAAGATGCATCACGTATCACTAGAAAATTAAGAATCAAGCACGCCATGGAGATTCATTAAGCACAAAAAATTTTATTCTGCTTGGCAATGTGGAATAGATTTACTAATGGAAAGTCTGTTTTATTTCAGATTTTTGGATCAGATAAATGTCCCATTGAATTTTAGTTTTAATCCAAATTAAAAAAAATGGTTGGATTTCAGCCAGTGGATGTGCCTCCAACAGCAGCTGTAAAGTTTGTGGGTGCAGGAACTGCAGCCTGCATTGCCGACCTGCTCACCTTTCCCCTGGATACTGCCAAAGTGCGGTTGCAGGTATGTTAACGTTCTGCATCTTAAAGCTTAAACGCCTTATTTTGTTCCTTATTGGTTTAGTCAGTGTGATTTCTTTCACTGCCTACACAGGTCCAAGGAGAGGCCAGCATCTCTGAAGCGATGGGGAAAGTTCCTGCAGTAAAATATCGGGGTGTGTTTGGTACCATCGTTACCATGGTGCGCACAGAGGGGCCTCTGAGTCTGTACAGCGGGCTGGTTGCAGGGCTCCAGAGGCAGATGAGCTTTGCCTCTGTCCGCATTGGTCTCTACGACTCTGTTAAGCAGTTCTACACTAAAGGATCTGATCGTAAGTTGCTGCAACTCCAAATATTTTAAGTTAAGAAGCCCCGCACGAGTCAAAAATTGATATCAAATTTTCAGACGTCGGCATCGGCAGTCGTCTGCTTGCGGGATGTACCACAGGAGGGATGGCTGTGGCTCTGGCTCAGCCCACAGATGTGGTGAAAGTCCGTTTTCAGGCACAGGCCAGGTCTAATGAGTACACAAGGCGCTACTGCGGCACCATTGATGCTTACAAGACCATTGCTAAGGAGGAGGGCATCCGTGGTCTCTGGAAAGGTTACTTATGCCTAAGAGATGCTGTCTTAATTACTGCCGTTTAATTTTTTACTTTTTGTTTAACAAACACGCGTGTGTGCACTCAGGCACAGGCCCCAACATCGCCCGCAACGCCATCGTTAACTGCACAGAGCTGGTGACATACGACTTCATTAAGGATTTCCTCCTCACCTCCACTCCCCTGTCTGGTAAAGTAGTGGCTTTGGTTCCAACGTGAAACACTGGTGTGAATCTGGAGCTGAAGCTTCCTGTACTCCACAGACAACCTGCCCTGCCACTTCGTGTCAGCCTTTGGCGCCGGGTTGTGCACAACTGTGATCGCTTCCCCAGTGGATGTGGTCAAAACCAGATACATGAACTCCGCTCTGGGCCAGTACAGCAGCGTCCTCAACTGTGCTGCCGCCATGATGGCCAAAGAGGGTCCGCTCGCCTTTTATAAGGGGTAAGGCAAGATTGTAGAGACTTTTCTGAAAGATTTACAGTATGAAGGAAAATATAGAGTCAAAAGTGCCACAATTTTGACTCTTCTTGTAACAGAATTAGATTATTTAGATTTAAGTAGTTTAAATAAAACCATCAATACATTCAATAAAAATAAATAATGTATATATTTGTTTTATTGAAAGTTTTATTTAAATTACTTAAAAATCAAAATATTAATCTAATTCTGTTTGCGGCACTTTTGACATCTGATGTTCTAATTCTTATGGTAAATCTTTCAGAAAAGTCACTTATTTAATAAGTCAGTTGTTTAATAACTGTTTACATGTGTATATAATTTTTAATTACATAATACATAATTCTGTTAATGTTAATATTCTTTAAACTTATTCAATAATCAATTAAATCTTGTTATATTTTCAGTACTGTGTGAAATAATTTTAATTCTTCCTATGGCTCATTTAATGGGATTAAATAAATCTGATTATTTTACACACCTTATCGACTTCAAACCAATCACTTTGCTTGTAGCAGTATAAGCTCCGCCCACTAGGATTCAACCAGACATATAAAATCAATTCCAGATGACAAAAAGTCTTAATTTGCTCAAAAAATTCTAAACATTTTTGTGAACATAATCCATATCTAATGTGTTAATTAGAATATTAAATACTGCACAGAGTTGGTGAGATACAAACTACTTGAATGGGATATTTAATAGAGATGTGCCGATCAGGTTTTTTCCTGCTGATTCCGATCACAATCACCCATGAGGGCAATCACCACGATCACCGATACCAACCACATTATTATTATTTTTTAATCATAAGCACTACCGTTACATTATGTGGAAAAATGAACAATGAATTCACCTTAATTTAGACAAAAAATTGTTTGTAATAACTTTTTCCAAGAACAAACCAAAACAGGCATTGTGCAAATTGTTCTGCTATCGGTAATGCTATCTATAACAGACTGAAAACATATGAAGGCTCTGAAGAGGCTAAATAATGCAGAGTCAAAATAAAACCTCTTAACATTGCCAAAAAATTTAAGTATAAAACTTAACATTGGGGCGCTGGTGAGCAAGATATGGCGTAGGACGTACTTTTCAGAGCTCCTGCAAAATCCGTAAAAATTACATAAAAAACAGCATTAAACACATTAATATAAGTCAAAAAACTTGAGCGAAAACCTAAGGATTACAAA
>CAEGAF010117181.1:0-19372 GCA_903067075.1 Micropoecilia bifurca
GCACAAACGTAGCACTAATGTTTGACACTAATTTTGTCTGATTTGAAGAAGGTGGGGGGGCCAACTTCACTCAGGTGTCCGTGGGCCAATTGGTACCGGGCTACGCAAGAAATAATTGAATATTTCCGTTTTATGTATTATTTGAATCTGGAGGATATTTTATTTTGAAAATCCTTTAACCGGATTTTCTCGGTTACTTGCGCACTAACATTGAGCCCACAAGCAGCAAAATGAGTAAGAAACAGATCAGATGTCTTGAAAGTTTCTTTGCAAAGGCTGCTAATGAGGCAATGAAGCTTCAAGCTGCTTCGGCACTAGAGACCAAGCAGGCTGTGGATATAAGCAACACTTCAGGTGTCATTGACTCCCGTCACTCCCTGATGAGACAGTCTCCTTGCAGAGAAACAAGCTCAGGGCTCCGTTAGTCATTATCGTGGGTTAAAATTTTCACGACAGTAAAATGTTCATTTTTGTGGTGCATCTGTATCTTATTTTGAAGGGATATGTAAACGTTCCTATAGTGACCAGAGTCAGAGAGCGTTTGGTCAGTGGTCGAGAGTGTGGTGTTAATGGTATGCATGGTTAAAAACTACAAATGGCCACCTGTGATGACGTCACGGGGTGCGTCAGGCTTAAGTAGACAGGTAACGCTGATTGCTGAGGAATGTCCATGCTGAGAGTTGGTGTGATGCTAAATAAACTAATCACGATGATACAGTTCGACTGAACGCTCTCCTTTGTTAACACGACACTCCTGACACCATGTCGTGTTAACACGACATGGTGTCACGACACATTTTGACATTTTGCTGTAAATCGTCGAGAGGCTGCAACTTTATTCGGCTACCGGAGACATGGCTGAGGACGACGTACAGAGAGTTGGTTCGGCGGGTCCATCTGCAATGTTCAGTATCCAGCCGCCAGGGTCTTTTGACTTCACAAAGCCGCAGGAGTGGGCCAAGTGGATACGGCGATTCGAACGGTTTCGTCTGGCAAGTAACCTGAACTCTAGTTCTGAGGAGAATCAAGTCAACACGCTCATTTATTGCATGGGAGACGAAGCTGACGATGTTCTGCGGGGATTAGCGTTATCTGAGCTGACAGGAACACGTATCAAGGAGTTCGTGAGGGTTTTCAAGCTTTCTTCGTTGTCAAGAAAAATGTTATTTATGAGCGAGCCAGGTTTAACATGCGCAAACAAGAAGAGCATGAAACCGTGGATGCCTTTGTTACTTCACTGTATGCGCTAGCAGAACATTGTAGTTATGGAGCGCTACATGATGAACTGATTCGTAATAGACTGGTGGTGGGACTTCAAGATAAAAGGTTATCGGAACATATGCAACTCGATCCAGATTTGACATTGGAAAAGGCCATTACTTCAGCAAGACAAAGTGAAGAGGTGAAACGGCAGCAGTCCTGCCTGCGTACTGATGCCAGATCAGAAACAGAAAATGGCAAATCTGTCGACAGAGTGTATGAAAGCGGGGTTAAGCCTCGTAAGACTAAATATCGACCCAAGATGCACACTGCTATGAGTGCAAAAAGAGAGGTTCCGCAGTGTTATAAGTGCGGTGGTTCTCCATCCCATCCCAAACATGACTGTCCAGCTAATGGGGAAAAATGTCATCTATGTGGGAAAAAGGGACACTATAAGAGGGTGTGTAGAACGCTCAAGACTGTACATGCTGTGGAAGGAGACGATTTTTTGTTTTTAGGCAGCATTACAAATGGAGATGAACCTTGGAGGGTGGATGTCGAAGTAAATAACCTAATTATTTCATTTAAGATTGATACGGGTGCCGATGTTACAGTTCTGCCATATCTCTGTAGATGTTTAAAGACATCTACAGAGATACAAGTCCCCCCATTCTGAAGAAAGTCACTAGGCAGCTGCTAGGACCTGAGGGAAATGCACTGGACATTGTGGGGGTTGCTGAGATGTTAATGAGAAAAGGTGACAAGGTGATACATGAAAGTGTATATATTATGAAACATCTGCAGACTGCACTCTTGGGCAGGCCAGCCATTCAGAAACTGGAGCTTGTAGCTAGATTAAATGCGATAACTGCTGAAACATTAAAAACTAACTATCCAAAGCTCTGTAGTGGTCTGGGAGAAGTGAGACAGCCTTATGCCATCAAACTGAAACCAGGAGCTCAACCATTCTCATTAAAAACACCCAGAAGGATTCCACTTCCTTTGATGGACAAAGTCAAGAAGGAACTGTCCCGCATGGAAAGTTTGGGTGTGATCAGCAGAATTGAGGAGCCAACTGAATGGTGTTCAGGAATGGTGGTTGTTCCCAAAAAGACAGGTGCTGTGACCTCACAATATGCGTTGACCTCACAAAGCTGAATGAGTCCGTGTGTAGAGAGAAGTATATTCTTCCGTCTGTTGATGAAACACTCGGTAAACTGGGAGGAGCTAAAATTTTCAGTAAATTAGATGCTAATATGGGCTTTTGGCAAATACCTTTAACTGAGGAAACAGCAAAATATACAACCTTCATTACTCCTTTTGGTCGTTATTATTTCAAGCGGCTACCCTTTGGTATAGCGTCTGCCCCTGAGCATTTCCAAAACAGAATGGTAACAGAGGTCACAGAGGGGCTAAATGGGGTAGTATGCCATATGGATGATGTGTTGGTGTGGGGGAGAACACAAAAGGAGCATGATGCTCGTCTGCATATCGTTCTTGAAAAGATTCAAGACGCTGGTATTACACTGAACATTGATAAATGTGATCTTTCAAAACACACCGTAACATTTTTGGGCCACGTTATCTCTGCAAATGGAGTTAGCCCGGATCCAAATAAAACAGAAGCTGTGAGAAAGATGAAAGAACCAAGAGATGTGAGTGAGTTAAGAAGCTTCCTTGGAATGGTTAACCAGCTGGGGAAGTTTATTCTACAGTTAGCAGAGCGAGACAAACCTTTAAGGGATCTCTTGTCTAAGAAAAACTGTTGGATATGGGGAGTTGATCAGGCCAAAGCATTTGAAGATCTGAAAGAGATGCTTTCATCCCCACCAGTGTTAACTATGTACGACACAAACAGAGAATGCAAAGTTTCAGCAGATGCATCAGCTTATGGTCTGGGGAGCGTGCTATTTCAAAAATGGGGTCAAGAATGGAGACCTGTTGCATATGTGTCACGAGCATTAACACAGACTGAGCACAAGTGGAAAAAGAGGCTTTGAGTCTTACCTGGGCTTGTGAAAGGTTGAGTAATTATCTCATTGCCAAACATTTCCAAATGGAGACTGATCATAAACCACTTGTGAGTCTGTTGGGTTCTCAGAGGTTGGATGGATATTCAGCGTTTTAGAATGCGTCTCATGAGATATTCCTATTCCATCTCATATGTGCCAGGGAAACATCTGGGGACAGCTGACACTCTGTCACGTATCCCCATGACGGAAAACTTAACAGAAACTGAAACGAAGTTGGTTGAAGACTCAAATATTTATTTGGACAGTGTGATACAAAACTTGCCTGCAAGCACTAACTACCTTGAAGAGCTGAGAGAGGAGCTGAAAAGGGACAGCATATGTGCGCGTGTGATGCAGCTATGTGAAGGAGGATGGCCTACACACTACAACAGTGAACCAGCACTTAGACTGTACTGGGCTGAAAAGGCATTTCTTACAGTGAAGGATGGTCTTTTGTTAAAAGGAGAAAGACTTGTTATTCCTTCCACTATGAGAAATGATGTGCTCATGAGACTACATGAAGGACATCAGGGAGTGGTGAAATGTCGAGAACGATCGCAGCAGTCAGTGTGGTGGCCTGGACTGAGCCAGCAGCTAAAAGAGCTGGTTCTAAAGTGTCACACCTGACAGAGAGAAAGTAAATTATATTGAGCCACTGATGCCATCACAGTATCCAGACAGACCATGGCAAAAACTTGGGGCTGATCTGTTTACTTTGCAAGGGAAAACGTATATTCTGGTTGTGGACTATGCATCAAGATTTGTGGAAATTGCTCAATTAAGTCCCACAAGATCAACAGATGTGATTCCCCACTTGAAATCTGTGTTTGCACGTCATGGTATTCCCGAAGTATTGATCACAGATAACGGTCCCCAGTTTTCATGTGCTGCTTTTGCTACATTTGCAAAGTTATATGGATTTCGCCATATTACAAGTAGCCCAAGATACCCACAAAGTAACGGGGAAGCTGAGCGTGCTGTTAAAACGGTGAAAAACGTGTTGAAGAAAGCAGCTGATCCATATCTCGCCTTACTCGCCTATAGAGCGACACCACTTTGGGATGGATACAGCCCAGCAGAGCTTCTTATGGGAAGAAGACTTCGCACGACGGTGCCAACACTTCCATCTTTATTGACACCAGTTCTTCCGAATAGTAGGATGGTTGCTCAAAAAGAGAAAGAGAGGAGGACACAAGATGCAGAGAGATATGATTTACGCCACAGAGCAAGAGTTCTTAGCAAAATCACTCCAGGACAAGGTGTGTGGATTAAAGACCAAGGCACAAGTGGAGCAGTGGTTACCAGTCATTCGACTCCACGCTCTTATATTGTGGAAGGACCGCATGGATCAATTAGGCGAAATCGTCGTCATTTGGTTGCCATGGAGCCTTCGACAGAGCCAGAAGTACCGGAAGGGGACCTGGCTCCAGAACAAGCTCAACAGAGTTCCGAAGAACCTACACAGCAGAATCTTCCTGAACTTTCACCTACTCCTAGAACCAGGTTTGGGACACGGATCGTGAAACCTGATAGACTGAATTTATAGTCAAAGGGAATGAAATAATTTGTGTACATATTACGTTAAAGTTTAAGAATGATTAAATGTGTATTTCTATTTACAATGTTTTCTAGTTCTAGGTAGAGACCGACCTTCCAGCCACAGGGGCAGAATAGTCCTCTAAGGTCTGTTGAATCAATGGTAGTCCACCCATTGATTCTAGAGAGGGAAAAGGTGGTGGATAAAAGACGACGGGAGTAGCTGCTCTGTTTGCTACACTATGATTTAGAGGTGAATATGTTTTTTCATAGTTAACATTTTTAACTGAATAAACATGATAATGACTTTTAGATTTAATAATAAACATTTCCACATATCATCTCCGATATCCACCAGACTCTGAGTTGCGCGATATTTCAACTGTTTGGGATTCACCTCTGTTCTGACGTCACCACGCTTTCTGATTGGCTAACTGTATATTCAACAGGCTGTATTCTCGTTCACAGTCAAGGAAAAACCCCACAGGCTGCGATAAAAGGGCCAAGACAACAGAAATTCGGTACATTCAGGATTTAGCGGGAGCACCAATATGCAGAAGCCTCATCTGACTGTTCATCCCCCCCTCCCCCACCCTCCGGTCCGCAGCAACATTTTCCAAGTCTTGACCAGTCCATGGTAGTAAAAAGGTTGGGGACCACTGCTCTAGATCTCGCTGAGACATCAGTACTCTAATCCTGGAGATGTTCTTCAGGTGATGGAAGGCCGACTTTGTGACTGTCTTAATGTGGCTCTGAAGGTTCAGGTCAAAGTCCATCACTACTCCCAGGTTTCAGGCTGATCGCTGGTTTTCAGTCGTAATACCTGAAGCTGAGGTTTGATTCTGGTTCGTTTCACTTTAGGTCCAAAGATAATAACTTCAGTTTTGTTTCTGTTCAGCTGGAGAAAGTTTTGGCACATCCACACATTGATCAATTCTAAGCATCTGTTCAGTGATTGGATGGGTTTATCTAACCCACTTATGGTTCAAACAACTTCCAGTGCAGTATGCCTTTTCAACAGAGCCAGAGATTCGTTTAATGAAACCCAAGAAGCAACTTTTTTCACCTTTTTTCCCCTCTCATCAGGATATAGGATGCAGAGCTAGAACTGAAAAACAGAATTACCCTTCAACTCCTGAGCAGATTCAATGGTCAGTGAATGAATGAGTGAATCCTATTGTCCAATTACCCACATTATCTGTGGCTACTCCTCTCATTAAAAGGCAAGGGAGGAAGACGAATAATTAAATAGATTTGCAGCATGGACACTGCTTTTGCCTGATATATTCTCCAGGAGCAGTGAGATCATGTGAGCAGAGGCAAAGGAGTGGCCCTGGAGCGCTAGCTGGCTCCGGTGTGAGCGGAGAGGGGCATAAGCGGAAATTTTTAAATGGAAACAGCTTTGTCTAAAGTTTCCATTCAAAACTTTAGACAAACATTCCAGTTTTCTCCAACTGGAATGCAAAACAGAGTTCACATCAAAAGAAGCAGAGTATATAAAGGTCAAAGAGCCAAAGTGTGGTGTAAACACCTGTACATACTACATAACCATTTTGCTCAGTCGTGACGGATTCTGGAGCTTACATACAAGAGATGGGTGGGTAGGAAAAAAAGTAAATTTTGGGATTAATCTGAGAAATTTTCTAGAAAAGTTAAATATGTTTCTGAGCTCCCAAAGCTAAAAAAAACCCCTCAAAACTCAAATATTTTGAGATCAATCTCAAAATTGTTCTAGAAAAAACGTGGACATTTCTGAGTATGGAAAGAAGTTTTTTTAACCTTTGTGAGTGACTCATATTTTCATGTTTTTTCTATACAATTTCTGAGATTAATCTCAAATTTGTATGGTACAAATTTGAGGTCATGCTTACCTCTACTTTGTGCAAATACTTTTGCCTAGTAAATATTTGACTTTTGGAGCTCATAAATTATTTTTTTTCCAGAAAATGTCTGAGCTGTTTGGTGAATATTTACCTATCTTTTTTTCTCTGTCTACAATGGATCTAATACATTGTCATGCTTACCTGTACTTTGTCGAGTGCAAATATTTTGCAATGTTAACTGTTGAGTTTTTCAAGTAATGCAATCTTCCAAGAACTCCTTTCTATCATATCTTCCATGAAGACCATTTTTAATTCACTGAATCTTTGAGAAAAATGGCAGCGTAATTTCAGGTGCTTTCTCAGTTTGAGATGTTTTCTTCCTCACTGGTCAAGTGCACGATTTCATGGTTTGTCCAGACTGCAAATGGTTTTACTGTAGTGTTTCTCAGAAAACATCCAGCATTCAGTTTAATAAAAAAATGAAGAGTCATTCAAATGATGTATCAGCTGCACTTATCAAGCTGTTTTCAGGGGTATTTCCGTTTGTATTCAATGTTTATGGAAGTTATTAATTGGTATAAATAGCAAGTCCAAATGCTTCTGAACATGTTTGATCTGAGATGCAGCATAGAAAGCAAAGTTGGATCATTTTATAAGATCTGAGTTCATCTCGGAATCAGAACTTTATATGGCCAACCAGCTGTTTTTGAACCCGGACTTGAGTTCATTTATTTTTTTATTTTCAACATTTTTGTATTGTAAGTAGAAGTGTGATTAAAAAAAATAATAATCTAGTACATGGTCTATAATTAATCACATCTTAATCACAAAATATATATCAATAAAAGCAACATTTTCTATTGAAAAACCCTTTTTGCTGATTATCAAATAAATAGACATATGTGCACAACAAGATATTTATTATTTTTAAGCTATTTATAAGCATCAGTTTACATTGACCTTTCCAGTGTTCAGGAAGTCCTGATCATTAAAGTAACTTCTATTGAAATGTGGAATGTTGATGTGACATTAGCAATGGGGGCGTTTGTGAACCCCAAGTAGGCTGAGAGAACATATTTTACTTGTGCTTCAGAATTATGGGTGTACCAGAAACGCATGAATACTAAGGTTCGGTCTGGAACCATTGTAACTGACTTTATTGGAACTTAGGTGGTTCCATAAAGTATCTGCCTGGCACCAGATGGCAACTGGAATGTTAGAGTGGAAAATAAACAGGGTTGGAAATGTTATTTCTTAGATTTTAATTAATCAGATTTTTAAAACAATGTCTTAAAACAATTCTACTTCATAAACTACTCAGTACATAGTTTTTATTATATAAAGGATGATGAAAGGTGTGGTTTTAATAAAACAAAGTTGAAGGGGAGTGAATTCTCTTACAATTCACTCTAAATAAATTCACTCTTACTTTAATTAAAATAAAATGACCCAACTCTGTTCGCTTACAATTTGCAATGTCTAGGAAACAATAACTAACTCATCAAAAAAAAGGAAAAAATCCCTGTTTTTGATGGTATGTATATCATACCATCTAATGCAGTGGTTCTTAACCTTTTTTGATGTACCGAACCCCCAGCTTCATATGCGCATTCACCGAACTCCCTCCCTCGCCGACACAAAAAATACTTTGCGGTATTTGGTTGTGTTACCACCCCCACGCCACTAGAGGCAGTACCAACTATAGACTATAGAATTTGGTAAAAACTGTGAGCTTTGCTGAAGTAATTAAAGACAAAAGTTCAAATCCATGCTGAGAGTGGAGCTCCTTCAATCAGTGCTCCACCGCAGCACTGATTGGCTAAGCAATGTAACGTGATCCTCTGCAGCAAGTGATGGCAAAGTGGGGCGTCATCACGCCTTTACACAAGTGTGTCTTTACCTCCGCGGCAGAGCCTCCGCCGAACCACAGGGGTTCGACCGAACACAGGTTAAGAACCACTGATCTAACGGTATATATTAGATGCATACCATGTATAGTTTTCCACACCTCTTTGCTGAATGAAACACCGTGTAAAAGCGTATAGCCACCAACATTCTTGGAAAAAACTGTTTAATTTGTCAGAATTATGTACTGTTTTATTTTTGTAACAAAAACAAAAATCAAACTGATAAGAGGCCAGCTTATCCCTTCAAAATTAAATTATATTAGCACTGAGGAAAAAAGTCAGTCAATATTCAATAGTTTTGGACATTAGCAAGGCAATATTGGACATTTATTGTGACTCGTGTGTGTAGCTATGAACCTTTTGTGGACTAAGAAAAAAAAAAATCTAATCTTTTGTGTTTAAAATCCTCACACCTTCCCACAACAGACACTGTGTAAACACCACTCAGGGGTCTTCACCATTTTCTCTTCTTCTTCGCCTCTGTTAATGTTTTTGATTGCATTTGCGTACATTAAGTCAGGGTTAAAAACAGCAAGGCAAAGAGAATGTGGAGATTGGGGTACTCTGGTTTTTATTGCTTAGCTCTCAACTTTTATGTCTCAAAGATGAACAGATCAAAGCCAAGGATTTTCCTTAACCTTTTTTGAGAAATGGACCGCAGGGTGAATTCATAAAAGAGGAGTCTGTTGGACAATTTGTCTTTTGACAGCAGAAAACATTGGAAGCCACCAGAGGGTGGTCAGTGGTGAGCAGCGGAGCCATGCCTGGGGCAGTACCTGCGGGCCTTTCTTCCTCCTTATTTGCCCAAGTTGTAGGGATGGAGAGTGGGGGGTGCCATATGGCCTCTGCCAGGGGAATTAGGTAGCGGGCAAGCGCTCGGTGTCAGTACAGCTCCATCAGGGCCGTTTGTGAACAGATGTTCTGCTGCGCATTCGCTCCAACACAACTTAAGAGGAAGATATGTCTATCAGTGGCAGGAGACTCTGACCTTGAGCCCACCACATGTCAATCCTTGTATTCCCAAGATCGGAGGGGGAGGGACCTATTTGCAAATCAGATGGACTGAAATTGTAAAAACATAAAGCATTTAATCATAGATGTAAGTTTATTAGCTTGACTGCTCGGAACAAGCAATCCGAGTCATTTTCAGAATCTTGAATGAACAAAATGTGTTGCATATTAATATGCTACTATTCAAACATGTTCACAAGTAATTTTTTGCAAGTTCCAAGTATCCTAGTCAGCTGTCAAATTTCAATCCACTTTACAGTAGGGATGCACTGATCTACTTTTTCACTTCTGATACCAATATCTAATTTTTTGTATCTGTTGATAAGAACCTGATAGAGAAAAACAGCACTTTGCATTAACACAATATTTTCCATATTTAATCTTATTAAAAAAAATGACTGAAAATTTTGAATTCCATCATTTTGACATATTATAATTCAAACCCCTGACTGGTGCACAAGCTCAGACATATTTTAAATATTTTAAACCTCACGCACAGAGTACATCGCAGAGGCAACTAAAATCAATCTAAAAGGATCCTTACTGTGAACGTCTCACCATGAACTAAATGGTAAATACTTTCATTACATCGTTTCAATAATGACAATTAAAATTATTATTAATAAAATCTGATTAACAAACAATTGTACTTTAAAAATAAAATAAAATGTCATAATTTAACTTATTTTAGTGATTTTTTAAAAAAGATCTTTAGTCAGAATTAACATTGCTAGCATTGTTAATGTTAGCCAATTACTTGGTAAAAAGCTAAAGTTTTCTTAACTCATTGTCAAATATGAAAGATGCTCAAGAACACAATAATGTTAATGACATTACCATTATTACAATCTTACCTTTATTTTTTTATTCTCTGTTATTTTACTGGAAGTCGTTTTGAACCACCTCATTAGACTTTACTGAACTCTTCCAAACACTGGAAAGCAGAATCGAAGAAAAAATAACCTTCATACATGGGGCACCAACTCTACCAGTTTTTTATTCTAAGTTTACTCAGTATTCAGAATAATATAGAGGACAGGACAGTAGTAGACAGGACAGTAGTAAAGTAGAGATGAGCATCCAAAATATTGAAATCGTAATAAAGTTGATATTGAATCGATAGTAGCATACTAAGATCGATACTTTAGTTTCAGATTCCATCTTGAAATGATATCATTTTGCGTTGTAGTTTCTCAACTCTACCTCAAGCAATTGCTCTTGAATGATGATATTTTTCACTTTATTTAAAAAACATACATACAAATCATGCTAATACACTATTAACATAACATGTTAATACACAATTAACATGTAAAACCTGCATTAAAAATGTCAACTTTTAATGCAACAAATCATTATTCGGTAAATAGTGACATTTTTATGCAAAGTTGAAATAAACCTTACATTGAAAAGCTATGAAAAGCCAACTTTGCATTAAAAGTTTGCTTGTGAGCCTATTTGTAGATTTAGGTCTGCTGTACTGGCTCAGAGTTATCAATTAAATTTGTAATTCAGCACATGTTTGTCTTTGTCAGAAATAGTGCTAGATGTTTTTGTTGTCTGTCATTTGACTGACAGTGATGAGTCATATATGATTATTACCAATCAATTAATAAAGGATATTGAGGCCCACACTTGCAGAAGTTAGTGAAGCTACGTTTAGTGTCTTATTCAGTGTGTTAACTACTTGCAAAGAAATAAGTGTTAAAGTATTTTTGCAAAGCACCTTCATTTGTCTAAGATTAATTATTTAAAGTTTGTAGATCATTATGCTTATTCCCAGAGTGAAAATAAAACCAATATTTAAGTGCTGAAGTCCTTACATTTGAGTAAATTGTTAAAATTGAATACAGCCTAAGTTTACTCTAATTTTCTGTCAGTATAGCAGTCTAATTTCTTATATTATCAATCTTTAATTGATATTAAAGCTCTATTGGAGAGAATGTGGTGCAAGAAACTACAGATTGGGATGTTTTGAATAGGTTTATTTGAAAACTCGGGAATGTCTGGACATTTTAAAGCACTCATGTTTTAGTTATTAGAAACTGAAATATGGGAATTGGAGGTCAGGGAAATGTGTTTATAAAATATGTTTATGCAAAATAAAATGGCGCACACTGAATGACAAACGCTACACATTGTGTTCATTGCTGCTGCAGTTTTTCTGTATAGATAAAGTCTTACTTACTGTTACTGTAGTACAGATCCTGGGACCAATAACCTAATCACGCTACTGAAATTGTTTTGGCAGAACGCAAAACACAAAACACATTCATTTTTTATGATCAATTTTTTGAAATAATATGTTTGACTTTAATCTATAACATCTGATACTCACCAACATTGATTACTTCCTCTTTTTCTACTGTGATGTCTGGTGAATTGTTGCAGAGGGACAAAGAGGGAGCAGTCCGGTTCCACACTCACCTATTAAAACCAACATCTGTTGAGGCATACATTAAGTTTAAATAATATGTGTGCAAAAGATCACGGCTGAAGTACAGTCAAGCAGATGTCACCTCAAAAGTGCCAGATGGAACAATGAAAGCGGGATTGAAAATTAGAAAGCCTGCGAAAGGTCAGATCAATTAAGAAAGTGGTGTTGGCTGCCACATGACAATTAAGGCGAGTTTTTTTCTTTCTTCTTTTTCTTGTTTTTTTTTTTAAATCAGCCCTGCTGCGCCTGTCGCCAGTTGGAGAAACTTCTTGGGGGCCGAGCAAGACAGGGGCAGGGAGGGTGAGGGGGGGAAGGGAGAGGTGGGGAGGGGAAAAGAGCCACCTTCTTGGACCGCAGGGCAGGTGAAGGTTAACGACCTGCGCCAATAAAGTAAAGCTGATAGAAAGTCTCACTTTGCCGCTCCTGACCTTTGTCCGTCACCGTGGAGGAGCCAATAAATTACAGCTGCGACTTTAGTGACATTGAAATTTCCTTTGCTCTAATGACAGAGGAGACACTGACTTGGACCGTTATGTTATTCCAACTTTCAGCATATTTGTCTCGCTCTTAAAAAAGAGAAAGAGAAAAAAGGAATAAATCCCTTCTTTCTGCCTTCGATATTAAAAGGCATGAAAGACATGAAACCACAAGGGGGCACTATTTACATTGTTTGTGTGCATCCTCCCCAGGCGCGCGCGCGCGCGCGCACACACACACACACACACACACACACACACACACACACACACACACACACACACACACACACACACACACACACCTCTGATTAAACCTCTGATTTACATTTATGTTTTGCATTAACACATTTGTACCGAGTTCAGTGCAGCTGTTCATTTAGATTGCAGCTCAAACTCTGAACGGACAGTTTTTGGCCAAACAGAAGTCAGAAAAGCCTCCAGCCTCCAGACACCTTAAAAAACACGCACTGCTTTATCTTTGAGGCATTATTTTATTTGGTCGGCGCGTGATGTAGATCTCCTGGCTTTTAAGGAGAAAAAATGTTTCTCTCTGTTTAATTGATTCTTCCAAGGTTCTGCTGTAAGCGGCGTGTAAAATGCATCATTCACCGCATTAATAACTGCAGCCGCGACAGAAATGAATGCATCCGTTGAGATGATCTTTATTTACACACGGAAAAGAATATGTTGAACTACTTTTTTATTTTATTTTATTTTTTTAATTTTTTTTTTAAAGAAAACTGTCTGTAAAACGATTCTCCTTCGTTTCTGTCCGTGTACTGCGTGGGGTATTGTGAGGCGTAATGTTCGCTATTTAGCCTTAAAAGTATTAAATTATGCTATTTATTAAATGACATTGAAGCTTGGAGGAGATTCACAGATCGTGAGGTTTTGTCACTGTGCCTCGAAAAACACAAAAGTAAATCCAGTTCAACTGCAGGACTGTGTTTTTACTAGGATTTATGTGATAAACCAGCTCACAAAATCACATTGAAAATACAGTTAAGTTGCACATTGAGCTTCCTTGAACATCAATTTTCAAGTCTTGCTACAAATTTTCAATTAGATTTTATTTAATGGTATGAAAGTAAACGGACACGCAACACCTTTCACATCTTCCATTTTCATTTCACTTCACGGCACTTTTTAATACTTCGATCCTCTAAAAAAATCGGTTGTATTTTATTGTTGTCAAAACACAGGGGAACAGTTTGAATGTGATGCTCTGTATGTTGGTTGTATCTGCCACAGCGGGGCCTCATCACGGTGCCTGCGGGGCCCCACTGTTCTGGAATGTAAATTAATTAGACCATTTGTGTGATGGACTGCGGCACATAAAGACAAGCGGGTTCGGTGGAGCGGCCGGTCCAGTTGTCCTTGAGGAACCATCATCCAGGTGTTCAAAGGGACTGGGAGGTGACCCCTTGACGTGACCCTAATTATCATCTGAATGACAACACGCCCCGGATCAATAGTTCCCAGTCGCAGTTTGAAGATCGCAGATAAAAAGCCACCTTGTTGTCAAGTGAGAAAATGCAAATGTAATTAACGTCCAATAATCCTGTGGCAAAAGAATCCGAGTTCCATCTTGGTGGGTATTTACAGCAAACACAAGGAGAACAAGGCAATAACAAGCGACCTGGTAAAACAAGCTGCTTCTTTTTTTCTGGAACTTGTTGCCGATTGTTTGCGTCTCTCGCTGCGGGTCATGATGAAGTGAAGCAGGAGCCGCTTCCTGCCGAGGCTGCGAGACACGAGAGACTAGAGACGAGAGACTAGAGACGAGAGACTAGAGACGAGAGACGAGAGACGAGAGACGAGAGACTAGAGACGAGGTCAATGAAACCTTTAGATCCTCGCCAACCTTCCCGCGCTGCGGGGCGCGCGGCCGGCCGCCGCAGGCCCCGCGCTGCTGTCTCACACACACACACACACACACACACACACACACACACACACACACACACACACACGCGCGCGCGCGCTGTTTAATTAGCCTTCATCATGGCGACATAATGCGTCGCTGGAGTTGTTTTAACCATTTTCACCGAAATGTTTTTTCTTATTTTACAGGCTCCTTCATTTAAAAGCAGTGCGCGGTTTTTTCTTTTGTTATATTTGTTTTTAAGTCTTGTTTATTCTATAGATTTATAATAGGAGTTTATGGGACCGTATGTTCTACGGTGAAATAGAAGAACGTTTTTAATACGT
Organism: Micropoecilia bifurca; assembly: GCA_903067075.1. NCBI lineage: Eukaryota > Metazoa > Chordata > Actinopteri > Cyprinodontiformes > Poeciliidae > Micropoecilia > Micropoecilia bifurca. The sequence continues at coordinate 14,617 of CAEGAF010117181.1, forward strand.
TTTGAGTCGTTACATGTGGAGAACCATTTCAGCCAAAATTAGCATATGATCAATTGGCTTTATTTAATCACTTTTGCAATAATTGTTCTCTCTCTCTCTCTCTCTCTCTGTCTCTCTCTCTCTCTCTGTCTCTCTCTCTCTCTTTACACACACACGCACACACACGCGCGCGCGCGCACACACACACACACACACACACATATATATAATATACTGTAAAGAAAAGTTACTGTAGAATATACAGTAACTTACTGGCAGCAGGGTTATGGCAACTTTACAGTAACCTTACTGTAGGTTTTTTGCAGTAACCTTACTGGGAATTTTATTGCAAGCTTACTGTAATTTTGTAACAATTTTACTGTAAATTTATTACAATTTTACTGTAATTTTATATCAGTTTTACTGTAATTTTATTACAATTTTACTGTAATTTTATATCCGTTTAACTGTAATTTTATTACAATTTTATTGTAATTTTATATCAGTTTTACTGTATTTTTTATTCATCTTACTGTAATTTGATTAGTGTTACTGTAATTTCTTTAAAAATAACACAGTGATTAATTATCACTGTGATTAATTATTATTAATAAAATCATAATAGTCCTGTAGTAGAATTACAAAAAGTTGTCATTTTACAGTAGTTCATGGAACTGCACACTTTGCTCGCTTTTAAAAGTTTAAATGTGAATTTGCAACAGCAATAGGAGCTATTTCCCCATTTTCAGTTAAATATTAGAATTTAAATTGTTTTTATTCTTATTTTTTGTTAATTTCCTAGCGATTTATCATTAGAATTTTTGCTTAATTTGTTGTTTAGAATAAGTCCTTTGATTAGAAATTCACTTAATTAGTTAATAAATTTCAGGTTGGGATGTGAATATTTCACAGTATAAATAGGTGGGTCTCTTAGGCAGCTTATTATGTGTGGTCATAAGGTGTTTTACCAGCCTATGGAATCAGTCTCATCAGTCACATCAGTGTCACTAGTCGTCAGAGAACAGGTACAGGAATCAGAGCAGAAGCTGAAGCCTGTAACCTTTTTGCCTGAACTGTAAAATGAAACCAAAGAATTATATTTTGACCTTTTTGATCCTTTGTGCTGCATAAACCAAAATCCACGGTGCATCAAGTGACTATTTGAGTTGGATTCACTTTTGTTTTGGTCACCTTTGAGTTTTTAATTTTTTTCATTTTTGAATTTAAGTTGTGGGACAAATACTCACTACATTGCTTTTTACATAGAAACCAAAGTATTGAAACCAAAGTGAAAATACTCTGACCTAAAAACATAACTGATATATTTATCCTCATGGTAACATTACATTGAATACAATGAATTAAATAATCTTTACTAAAACAAAATTTTCCAAATGTCAAAGATTCCAAGCAAACTGCATGTCAAAGAAAAAATACTCTAGGTGCCAAAAGGCGCTGCTGGACCCGCTTGTGCCCTTGATGCTGTTTCCTGAAAAAAATGTTCAGTGATATTAGTTTTAATTTTAACTTAATACTCAGGTACAGAGAGACATTCACATAGACAGATACATTCCTCTGTCTCTATCCATATACTATGTTTACAGACAGAGACACCTTCTGTACCTTCTGTGCCTCAATCTGTAAGGATGGCAGATACAGTGAGATGGCAACATCTCACAATGTTTTCCATCCATCAGTCTGTAGAAAGAAGGATGGAAGTTACAGTGAGACACAGACAGTTGGAGTATCTGAGGCGGTGAGAGGGGTGACGGCTCAGTTTTGTCACCCCCCACGAGATGCCGCCCTGGGCAGTTACTCGTGTCGCCCATAGCAGAATCTGGCACTGGCTGATTAATCACAATTAATCACTATGCCTAATTTTGTAAGCTTTAAATATAAATATGCACACAGCTGTGCAAACCACTCTTGCTGCACGCCAACAATTTAAAATCCAAGCAATTATCTTGAATTTGTAGTCTCCCATAATAAATAGCAACTAAGAGAAATCTACTACACATGCATACAAATGGTACCAAACTTGTTCAGGAGTCAACTAAAATCTATTTGATTAGACCAATTTATTTTCTAGTTCTTGGATGCCCCAACCTTTAGATACCACCAAGCACATGAATACATAGCCACCTCATGGGGCGGGTCGGCCTGTTGCTACGATACGTAACAGCGTCCGCCATATTGAATGTGGCCTATGTGCCAGTAAGGTAATACAAGTTAATGGGCCGAACTACAGAAATGTCGTTCTACAAAGTATTTTTATTTTATTTTATTTATTTTTTATTTCCTTTATTTAACCAGGTAAACCCCATTGAGCTCCAGATCTCATTTTCAAGGGGGACCTGGGCAGAAATCTGCAGTACACAGCAATTTAAATTAATTCCTGTCATTGACACATTTTCTCACACACACTAATATATTTGGTAATCAAAGAAATTACTAAAGGCAGAGTTTCTAACTTTTGATGTGATTATTTAATTGTTTTGGGGCATTTCTGAATAAAGAGCATAATGTTTTTATTAGATAGAAATAATTCTGATCATTTTTATATTAACATTGATGAACAGACACTTTTACAGTGTTTTATTAAAGAACATATTTACATAATTACATAATTTAACATTTCAAGGCAAGAAAAAAACATTGTATTTATTTTTTATATATATATTATTGATAAATTACTTTTGATTTATCAGTCATTGTCAAACATTAAACTACTTTTTAATACAGTATATCAACTCTGCTATTAACAGCAAAGAGTGAAAATAATTCTAACAGAGTAATTTTTTTAAAATTTCATTACATAAGCTACATTAATACACTAATACTTCAGATGGAGATATTTAAAAATACTCAATAAGTGAAAGAATAAAACATTCATTCATTTTACTGGGAACACTGGTCACAGGCTTCAGTCTGCTGGTCCCACTAGGAGACTCAATGACTCTGAGACGTCCTGGTTCACAGGCTAAAGCCAAGAGTAAAAGAGAAATTATCCAACAGTGTAATAGAAAATATGTATATGTTTCCTTCATATTCACATAAAAGACATTTTCAGCATGTTGGGCTCTGACTCGTAGCATCTTTATAGCTAAATACTGACATGGAAACAGACTGAAGACCAGCAGCTCCAGCTCTGATCCTGACTGATCTTTCCTCACTATGTTGTTTTTTTTAATGAACTTCTCCTCTAACAGCGGTTTTTCATCAGCTCTCATTAGAAAACAGTTTGAAAACGTTAGCTGCTACACTAACAATCAGCGGTTACTTCGGGCCAATTTAACTACATAAGAAATATTTTTTCAGTTGTTAAGAAGTGAATTTCTGGCTTTAAAATCAAGTAATTCTGATCTTTCATCCTTATCTGTGAAAGGTAATGCCAATGAATCCAGTTTGTTTCATAAACTGGTTGAAAAGCACAGCACAGGACTTAAGGAGCTCCGATCGCTCTACTGCCACATAAAAGATGGCGGACGCTGTTACGTACGACTCAGCGCTCCATGAAGCATCTAGTATTCATGTCTATGGTGGCAGGAGATAAAGGACTATGGCAAGCCGTTTTACTGCCCTTACATTCCAGATATCAAGTTGTTTTGTGACTAGACGTTTTAGCTCTAATTATATTTCGACTAGACAAAATTACTATTTGAGATATCTTTAATTACATTCTGACTAGTCGAAATGACGTCAGATTTACCATTGACTTGTATGGAGTCTTCAATTCAAGATATCTAAAATTAATTACTGACTAGCTGAAATACACATTTCAAATATCTACAATTAGATTATGACTAGTCATTAAGTAAATTCAAGATATCTTAATTTTGGTTTTGACTGGTCCATCCATCCATTTCCTTTACACCCTTGTCCCTTAGTGGGGTCGGGAGAGGTGCTGGTGCCTCCCCCTCCCCCCGCTCTATTGTTAGAACAATGGTTCAGTCCAAAGTGTAGGAGGAGCAAAAGCTCTGTTAGAGCCTGTGAAGTTAGGAGCAAAAGACATGAAACACGTTTTATTGACTTTTACTGCTCAATCGGAAGAAACACATTGCCAATAAAGGTCAGTCCACAGTTTATTTAATTACTTTGGCTGAATCATGATAAACTGCCACCTTATGCCTTGAAAGTCAAAACTAGCAGAACTGTTATATTGCTTTCATAGACTTAGCTCCTTTTTCTGACTGAGGTAACCAATATTTCAATTGTAGTTAGCTCTCTAACTCTTACTTTAAGAAGAGTCTGAAACGGGATGGAACGGTTGAGTGTTAGCACTAGCCAACAGCTCTGCATGGGAGCCGAGAGCAGAGGGGTTACTGCAGCTGATAGTAAAACAAAAATAAAGTATGCTTTTATTTCTTATCATCTAGATGATAAAAAAAACAAACAAACAAAAACATCTATACGTTGATGTTTATTTTTGTTTAATTGATTTGAGACAACAAAACAAAAATGTTGTCTCAAGCCAACCATGTCTGATGATTCTTAGTTTTCCAGGTTTTTATATTCAGGAAGTTTTATAGAAAGTCAGTTTCTTTTAAACATTGGTTTAGAAATCTTCTTTTAAAACCACAAATTAAAATCTGAATATTTCTCTAGAAAATCTGATCCTGACCTTTAAGTTATGATACTTCCCAGATATTCAATTTCTACATATTTACAAGTTTTCAGCAATCCAGGACATGAGCCTCCCACCCCGCCCACACACACACACACACACACACACACACACACACACACACACACACACACACACACACACACACACACA